>BPLR01016710.1:0-29580 GCA_021605095.1 Caerostris extrusa
AAACATTACGATGAACTTCCCAACCACAAATTGAAATGCCTAAAAAGGCTAAAGAAGAATTTTAATAATAAATATGTATGTAATGAACAGCAATTTTGCTGAAGTACGCAGAAATATAAAACATTACGAATATTAAGTACTTTCAAGGAAGTGATAAAAAGATTTTTTGATGTTAATGGTTTATAGGTTTTGCTAATAAAAATGTAAAGGGGTTGTTTTTTTAGCGAAAAATAATCTCTGAAAAGCAAAATATGGTAATATTGTTTATTAACAAAAATAAATATACGAATTTTTTTTATTTAATTATATCCAACAATTGAATAATTTAATGCTTTAAATTATAGATATACACTCAAGTCGAAACATTATGACCACCTGTCAACGAGTTGGCCCACCTATGGTGCGCAACACAGCTTCCAACTTGCCTTGGCATGGATGCCACAAGTCCTTGGTAGATGGCCGGAGACAGATGTTTAAGCAACTGTCACGCAAACCGAGATATTGCGAATTGGTGGTCTTTGAACTCTGAGCTGCCGTCCCAGGACATCCCAAATGTGTTCTATTGGATTGAGATCCGGTTAGTTAGGCGGCCAGGACAACAGGAATTCAGCATCATGTTCCTGGAACCACTCCAATACAATTTCAGCTTGGGACAAGGGGGCGTTGTCCTGTTGGCACATTCCAATGCCAGCTGGAAGAAAGGCAGAGGCAATGTAAAGGTGCAACTGGTCCGCAATGATGTTCAGATACCCTGTAGCATTCATGGTCTGCTCTACCACACACGGGTCCCAGAGACGCCGAGAACGTTCCTACCACCTGCCGACGCTTTGTATGACCTACTGTACATTGAGGGGACTGTTCGCCTGGAAGACGGCGTATCCAGACACGGCCATCGGCGTGATGAATGACAAACCGTGATTCATCTGACCAGACAACTCTCTCCCACTGATCCATGGACCAGTCACGATGTTCCGGGCCCAGCGCAGGCGCAGTTGGCGATGACAGGCTTGGTGAGCAGAGGCACACGAGTGGGACGTTTGCTGCGTAGCCCCATATCCGACAGTGTCCGCTGAACAGTGCTCCGAAACTATTCTACTTGGCCTTGCATTGTATTGGGCTGTCAGCTGAGCCATTGTCTGGCTCCGGTTTTGCTGCACCATGCGAATCCGACTACCTTTTCCTTTGATAGCGTGTGGACGTCCAACACCATGTCGTCTACTGCTGGTTTCACCGTCATTCATCCACTTTGCATAAGTACTAACAACTGTAGATCGCGAACAACCCACGAGTCATGCAGTTTCGAAATACTTGTTCGAGCCTTCGAGCCATTACAATCTGCCCTCTATCAAAGTCGCTTAGATCCGCAGACTTTCCCATCACACACAGAAGTAAGGGAAAGAATGATTCTTCAGACCTCCAGCAGCAGTTAAATACCACTTCCATCTGATCACCGCCTTCCTCGTCATCCAGGCGATTTCATTGCAAAAATGTAGGGGTGGTCATAATGTTTTGGCTCTTGAGTGTATATTTAAAGCATTAAAAGATTGCAAAAAGTTAATTAAATTGAGATAAAGTTATTATAAAATTTTTAATTTTAACAAAATTTTTAAAACAATTGCAATTAATAATTTTAATTAACTGAATACATAAGAGGAGAATCCTACAGAAAATTCTATTACATATATATATACATTAGAACTTTTTAATCAACCCAATACATGACGCAATTTAAAAATTAGATGCATAAAATGTATTCTCTTATTTCAACAAATCACTATGCGACCAATTTTTTTTAGCCTTTAGCCAATTTGCACTCAAATAAATGAAAAAGGTTTTAAAAATGTTAAATGATAACTTTTGATTTAATTTTAATCAAAACGAAATTAAAATAGAAATGAAAAATTAAAAATATTTGCAATAAAATTTGTAAAAATAATAATTAAAAAACTAAATTTAAAAAAATCAAATGAAAAAAGATGCTTCATATTCCTCCAGAAACCCTTGTATTATAGTAGAATAATCCGGTGTTGCCATCGAGAAAGTTTCAGGATGGAAACCTTCTCTACCAAGACGACACCTCGTAACAGCACGAGTCACTCCAATGTTGCCGCTAGGAAGAAAAATTCTCCCCAATGCGTTACTTAGGTTTTTTTTTTTTTTTTTTTTTTTGTTTATTATTATTATTTTTTTTTTTTTTTTAACGCGCGGAAACATGCACCTACCAGCCATTGAAAACACCATTCCATTTTTCAGCCATCGGATTTCATGTGACATTAATTGATGTATTAGGTGAAAATCATTATTGCCATTATTACCAATACTATTTTGATTAATTGTTTGTATAATCGGTTCTGTGAAGCAATGGTTCCAACCACACTTGATATAGTTTCCGTAATTCCTCTATTTACTGCAAGAACTACTAGATTTGTCGCCGAGTATTAACGTCAGAAGCTAGAGTGTGGGAGATCTTAGTGTCAAATACGTTGACAGCGTTCAGTTCCACATTGCTAACAACAAAATTCGACTCCGTGATTGTGGTAATATGTATAATAGCTTCGTGTATTGACAGTAATATTTTTGGTAGATATTTTTCGGATTTTTACCATGCGACCATATATTTCCACCATGAAAATGAAGCTTTAAAAGTCCCCAGACTGTAATGAATTAACATTGTCGCCATACTTAGAACTCCTTATGGCGTACATTAGAAGAATATATTAAAAATGTATACTAATAAATTGTGAATTGATAAATATTGTTTTTCAATTAAATCCACAGAAACGTTCAAAAAGAACGTAGTCTTAAAAAATGTAAATCCCTGCATAAAAAAAAAATGCCGATGCATTGGGCATGGTTAATTTGGATATATATTATTCAAACAGTGAGGAACAGATAATTATTAATTATAAATATTTACGTGAATATACACACACACATATATATATATATATATATTATGACTTAAGAAATAATTTTCTAACTGTAAATATTACTTTTTTGAACAACTTATTTTCCCAATTACATATTCGTTTTCACAAAATAAACAACTAATATTATAAATATCTTATCTTTCTTGTAAGTGTTTCTACTTTACGGTCATTGATATAGCAATTTCAAGATGAAATGCAAGGACGTAGATTGCATTTTATTTTACGAATACACTGGAGCCCATAAATTCAGAATAATATTTATTTAATAATATTTTCGTCAATATTTATTTCCATTTGCGAAAGTTAATTGTGCGGGATAGAAAAATGTGATGTAATCGACCAGTATAGCGAACAGATGTTATTGATTAGTTGATGATTCTGCATATTCTTTTGAACCAATGACAGGTATGGTTGTCAGATATTAAGATAAGATTAAACACAAAAGTAATGTTAAAAATTTATTTTGTGTATTTTGTTATGTAAAATGTATTTATTTATCTATTGTTTATCCCTTGGTCACAACTGGATGATTTCACACATGGAGAACATGTGGGTAAATTTGAAGTGAGAAATTCAATAATCGAAACTGTTAAAAATTCGGAATTGTCAAGATTTTTGTTGTGGTGGTGTGGAAATGGCATTCTGCAATAAAGACAGCTGCTAGACGTCATAGTCCTTGACATCAACCTTAAACTTTTGAATTGAAGATTATTAAAGAAATAAGAAATAAGTTTCTAACAGATAGAGATAAATACATTTGATAAATAAATTTGATTTGAAAATAACAAGATAAAGAAATTTGAAGTGAGAATTTCAATAATCAAAACTGTTAAAGAATTCTGAATTGTCTAGATTTTTGATGTGGGGCGGTGGGAATGGATATTATGCAATAAATACAACTGGTAGACGTCATAGTCCTTGCCAACATCTGAAAACGTTTGAACTAAAGATTATTAAAGAAATAAGAAATAAGTTGTTAGCAGATAAATGAAGCATCAGGTTATTTAAACACAAAACCATGAAATTAAAATCGTAGTGGCTTGTGTACCTGAAAAGCAATTAATTGTGTTTCTTTGAATATTTTCAACATGAAGAAATCACATCAACTAAACTGATCATCAATGGGCAAATGTATTTACAAATTAAAATAAATTATGTATATAGCCTGATTCAAGACTCCAGAATATCTTGCATCTTACAAGAAATGTCTATTTGACTGCCAACAAGTTTTTAATTTGAGGTTTACTGCCTGAAGGGTATTATAGGCAGTGCAGATATATAATTTGGAATGAATTACCAAATTTTACGTTTTGTAAAAGATAACTGGAAATAATGAAGTTATTATTATCATATTAAAATACCTAAAATAATATACTTTCATGATGCTACTGGAAATTTTTTGAACTATAACGTCCACTGCCACTTGACGAATGAACTGTTCTTCTGGATTGAGACGAGATCCATCAAATGATGTAGCCTGAATATTCACTCGAGTTCAATTATGTAGCAAGATGTATGTAAAACAATTCGAAGACACATGGTATCAAAACCACTAAATAAAAACAACTTCGTTACTTAAAGTACTTAACAAAAACGATCTTATTTTTTGTATATAAAGAGAGCTGAAAGATTTTTAAATTCTCCTTAGTGATCTGGTAAAAAATAAGAGTAAACAGAGCTATTCATACGTTTGAATGAAAGGTAGATTTTGCTAAGATTTCACAAATATATAAATAAATAATTTAGGATAATTTTGCATGAAACTTCAAAGATCATATTTTTTTTGTTTACCAGCATTTTAAGTATATTCCTATAAAAATGTTATTATTATTCATTATTCAATTTTGTAATAGACAAAGTCGCTTAGAGCTTGTTCTTTTCTTATAAATAATGTTATCCCTTAATCAATAGACAGTAGACAAATGTAACAAAAAATGTATTTCTGGCATTGTGGAATTTAACATCTATAGGTCAATTTTGTAAGTATCCATCTTTGTTAATAATAAAAGGATTATAAGACTAGATATGACAAGATATTTTATACTTTGAAAGAAAAACTGCGGTTATTACATCTTCTTTCTCTTTAATCTTTTAAGTATTTGTCGAAATTTATTTATTGTAGTTGTTAGGCGTATAGTGAGTACATAATCTAGACAAATGGATTGAAAAAAAAGAATCAGCTTAAAATATCACCCAAAGCCTTGCTATCTATAGAAGAAGCATTTCATGTAGGCAATATACATATTAACATCATTCTTTTTAGTAAGTTGATGTACTAAAGCCTTAAAGAAAATATGCATTAAGAGTTGCAGCATCTCCTTAATTTACCTATAAGTACAGTATCATATATGCGTACCATAAAAGGAGCAGGCTCTGTATACAATAACGTTTCATGTCAAAACTACATAGGTTGAACAAATGGGAATGACAATGACCATTGTAACAATCCCTAACATTTCTTTTTATTTCTTATAATATCACTGCAATAATAAAATAAAAATAAACTTATTTATGGAAATATTCTATGCACGGTCATTTGCAACTTGAATTTATGAAGTTTTGTTCCGTAGAGTGTAAAGCAATAGCAGCATTTCTATCAGTTGCTTTGCTGTTAATGCAACAAGACATATGTGCAGATAATTGATATTAAGATTCAAAATTGGGTTGTGAGGTTTTGGTGACTGATATGATGAAGATGATAATGGTGACGATAATGTGCGATAGTGGTGACAAGATACCTAGAATTAAAAAAAAATATCGAACATTCTTGTATTTGATCATAAATTAATAAAGTCATAAATTGCAAAAAGAATAAGACGAAGTAGAACGAGGAGAAGAAGATTCGAACAAATCTCCGATATTTATTTAAAGAAACATAATCATTTAGCAATCGATAGTACATATATGTACACGGTAGTCATATTATAATGTATAGGCAAATACCAATCTAGGCTACATATGTGTAATAGACGTTGTCCAGTAGATTATTACGCAATCGCGGTTATTTGGAAAACTCCATTGGCGGTCTTTAACATTGCATCCATGTCGCGGTATATCAATTTGGAACACATTTCTTTGTGGAGGGCATCTTAGAGATTTGTTGCAGGATAAAATTACTCGTTTGGAATTGTATATTTTGTAATAAAATAAATTTATCTTTTAAAATGATTCCCTTCAAAATTTGCCTGGTATGAGGTGTTTCGAGACGTTTTAATAATACATATTTAAATAATATATTTTTCAAAAATGCGACAAAATTGAATATTACATTGCTTTAATTATGAGTATTTCACTAAAAGGCTTTTTCCTGAATTTTTAAAATAGCTGGCTATGAATTCGAGATTAGACAATTTAAATGCATATAAATTTTTCCCTTTTTTTTTTTAGCATAGGAACAATTACTTTTGAGAATAATTTTTTGTTATAAAGGAAAGGAAAATTTTTGTTCCTTGAAATGTAAATCTACCCATATTTTCTTCGAATAAGGAAAATGAATAAAAATATTTTACCATAGAAAAGTTTAATTGAACTGGGAAATCTTCCATAGATACTAATTACTTTACATTATGTCGATTGTAACTGCTTGGGAACATTAAAGAATGGCTAAATAAAAATTAATTATGTTGTATGTAATTAGGAATTTCAAGTGAAAAGAAACATGCACTTTAAAAGCTTTTACTAAATTTGATATAAATATTTGCCAGGATTTAAAACAATGTACTGAATTCTATTTTGATTTTTAATGCCCCAAAACTTCAATAATATTACAATTCATTTGAATAGAAATAAAAGATGCAACTTAAAATAATTTACTTTTTAAAATTATTTTAAAACTAGAAATAAAATTCATTGTAATTTTAATATGGTGAAATATTTGTTATTATTAACTGAATCATAGTTTTCTTCAACTTTAAACTGTAGGTCTCGGTCTGCTTAGCTCTCGTGTGCACAAGTTAACCATACAGCGATAAACCAAAAACAGAACAAACCAAACTCTATGTCTCTTCAAATTAATCTAATTAACGTCTTATTATACGTCTCTTCAAATTAATCTAATTAACGTCTTATTATACGTCTCTTCAAATTAATCTAAATTAATCTCTTCTAATTAATTTTCAATTGATTTGATAAACATGATATAAATAATACTGTCAAAATTGACTCTACAGTTATATTAACAAAACATCAGTAAAATAACAATTGATAAAAAAAAACTACAGAAACTTATATTAAAATCTTTCTCATTGGTATAATTTTAAATTAAAAGATACAACTTCCAAGCTTATATAAAAATGAAATCTTAAATTTTATATTATTTTGAAAATTGACTTATGTTGAAAAGCATTGAGAAGTTTTGGTAAGGAACAAACGATTTTAAATGTCTTGATAAATTTAGTTTTATATTCAATTTCAAAGAAAATAATAACTCTAAAAAAATATTTAATCATTTACAGCCTTATATATATATATATATATATATATATATATATATATATATATATATATATATATATATATATATATATATGTGTGTGTGTGTGTGTGTGTGTGGCTCTCAGTACCACAGGTTTCGGGTTCGAGTCCTGGTGGTGCCGTGGATGTTTGTAGTGGTTCGGAATCCATTTTAAACTGTAGGTCCCGGTCTAATATGATCGTAGAACGTTTCAGGTGCATTGTTACTCCGCGTCCGTGGCTTATCTTCAAGTTACACGCGCCCCTTGGGTAATGCAAAGTGAGTAACGTATGTGCAACGCTTGCCTTAAGGCAGCCAAGACCAAGCTGTCTAAGTGCTTGTCAGCTGCATTAGAAAGAAATATATATATATATATATATATTTATATTTCCATACTTATTTACACATCTCCAATCTGCATATATGTTACAAAACCCGCATAAATTCATTGAAATTATAGATGCGATTACTAAACGTTCTCAATCTTGAAATAATTAACTTCACAGACTGAAGAAAATTGAGGATTGCAATAATGCAGGATGATTATAATTAAACTTCATCTATTCTAACAACTAAAACGTGGGAATGGGTTGCAACCACATTTGGTATATTGACTATACACAAAATAAGGAATTTCGAAAAAAAAAAAAATAGTTAAAAAATTCCACTAGGTGGCGCCTTTCGTGGAAAAACATCAAATTTTAAAAGAAAAACAATACTAATACTGAATATATATATATATATATATATATATACAAATTGTATATATAATCAGTATTAGTATTGCAATTTTATGTTTTTCCATGAAAGGGGCCACCTAGTGGATATTTTTAACTATATACAATTTCCATATATATATATATATATATATATATCGGGTTGCGCATATTAGGAAAAGTTATGCAAAAGAGGCTTGATATAAAACATTTACACAAGTTGTCATGTTTACTTCCAATGTTACCGACTGACATGATGGCGATATATTTAGTTGAATGTGCATTAATGGTAAAGTGCTTTACGAAAGAAAGAGGAATGCTTCAGCTCCTGTTCAAAAAATTTTGCAGTATGAAAAACTACGGTGTTGTCCAATGTCTAGTAAAGCTGTACGGGCCATCATTGCGAGTTTCATCACACCTCTAGTTGTTATTGAACAGTCACACAAATTTTAGAGTGCACTTGCTGTATCTCTAGAGAGAAGCTTTTCGCTTCAGAAAGTGCTTCGAAACATAAGTAATGCATTTCTTCCCGTGCAAGATCCACCACATTCATTAGATGCTTCATAGGGGCAAGTTCGTTTTCTGACAGAATGTTTATGATCTGTCATGGGTGTGAGATATTTTGTGGAGCGGCGTGGCACATTTCTACCAAATGAGGCAGTCAACACACATAATTACTTAAAAAGACCTTTACTCTTCATGTGCCAAGTATCACAACTAATCAGTTGGGATTTTGTGTTGAAATCGCCTTAAAATGTGCAGTGAGGGTTTTCACATTTTGTACCTTTCATTGCGTCATTCTGTAAACTTTAACAACTGTTTTTCTTGTGGCATTTAGTCACTTCTTCTCACAGGCGTACTGTTATTTCTTTCCTTATCTGTATTTGATATTATTCGATGACAAGATGGTCCAAAACGTTAATAAATTATCAAATGGTTTAAGTATTCTGCGTTAAGTATAATATTTAAATTATTTTATTACATTTAATGTTTTTCTATGAAAAACGTCCCCTAGTGGATAGTTTAGAATTTTTTTCCCGAAATTCATTGATACCTTTTTTTCTGCGTGTGTGTGTCTATATACCAAATATTCTATATACCAAATATAGTTTCAATCATTTCATACTTTTTTAACTTTAGGATGTTGTTTATAGGGAAGTTTAACTAAAACTGCCTGTGTTTACAGAAATATGTGAATCGGAGAAATATAATTTTGAAGCTATTAAATTCTATATTCTTCGTGAATTTCACCTATCAACTCTTTTATTTATTATGCGGAGTAAATGTATTCGTATATTAATTTATACAATAATTAATAGAATTCACAATGTATTTATGTTAATAAATAGACTGATTTAGTTAAAACATTAATAAGTATAGTAAGGTTTTTTTTATTCCTTTGTCCGATTGTTGAATTTTCAGATCATCCAAATGAAAAGGATATTTACTTCAGAAAAGAAATATCCAGAAAAAAAAAAATCTGAAATCCAAATAAAACAAATATGTGTATTTAATTATTTTTCTAAAAATTAGATTTTTTTGTTATATTTTAAATATTTAGTCTAGTAAAATGTTAAAAATCTTTCTTTACCATAAATGCATGAAAAAGTAACTTTTTTTTTTTTTCTTCCGGTTTTGTGCACGAAAATTTTTAGGATAAAATAAAAAAAATATTCGGAAACCTGATACACGCATTGTTTCTAAGATCCTGCATTTTTATGCATCGCTTGATAAATAGATTGTATTCCTACACTTAAAGTCAAAGGAGTCTTAAAGAGCAACTTTTATACATATATGATTTTCTCCTGGAAGCAAGACTCAATTTTCCCTCTCGTTTCTATAATAGCAGGGTTTCCGAACGGTTTCTTTTCATGTTGGTTAATTTTCCTTATTCACATGCTTGTGGAAATATATCTCTGAATTCTTTTGCTTGTTCCCTAGAGACTTGAATGGCAGATGAGCCATTGGTGGGTAACGTTACGTGTTTTTTTAGAAGGATCTTTTTCTTCTTCGAATAAAAAGATGAATGTCATTCGATACTATGCGCTTCGTTTTTGGGAAGTTTTAATACGGATACTTCATAGGGAATACAGTGAAATATTAGAATATCTTGCATGCATTTACAGTGAATCTCCGTCTTCATGCTAAATTCTGCTGGTTATCCATTTAAGTAAATTTTTGCATAAATTGAATTGTTGTTCTCGGATTATGTTCATTTTAAATTAGTTTTCCAAAATTTGGATAGCCAAATATGCAGCAGAGTCTCTGTTACCCAGAAGACACCATAAATATCATCCACAAAATTTTCATATTTTGTATTTTAGAGATATATGTGGATCATCCGCACCCTTCTGTTCTCATAAAGTCCAACAGAAGGTCGTTATTTCTTGAAAATATATCGTTAAAATCGCTGGAATGGAAAAAAAGATGATTTCTGTCTTAACAATACTTTTTGGGTTCGAATACCAATTTAGGAACCAGAGTGGTCTTCAACAAGAATTTTCGGTTCTATATAATGGCAGATAATATTTTTAATTTAACGTTTCATTAGCTATAATTATTTGCAAAATCCATACATGTGGGATATAACACATTACGTGAAAAAGTAAATTATGTGAATTTTAACAACAAAAATCTTCAGAAATTACAAAATACTGAAATATTTATACTACATCATTGCATCTATCTCATGAGTTAATGTATGGCTACATTGTTTAGTTCTAAATGCGAGCTTTATAGCATTAAAACACCCCCTTCTCGTGTTACCATTAAAATATGTTAACATTATTAGCAATCAAGAAATTTTAAAACAAATTAATTTTAAAAAGCATAAATGACAAACAATTTATTTTGCTTCTAAATTAAACATTTAAAAACCATGCATTAGAAATAAAATACACTTTTTCAATTAAAATTAATTTTTTGGAATAATTTTTAATTGAAAAAGTGAGATTAAAAGTTTACTAATATTCAAACACTATTTAGAAAATCTTCAAGCTCTAATGCAATAAAAAAAAAGTAATATTCAAAAATTGTTTATATTTTTATAAATACATATAAATATTTATATGATCATTATGAAGCACTTCCTATGATATATTATGCAGGTAATTAATTTTAAATATATATATATACACGTAAATGTTTAATAACTTAAAATTTAATACACAAATATACACTAGCACGTAAATTATTTTATAATGTAAAATCACTTTAAATATATAAATATTCACACACAGAGTAAACATAAAAAAGTTTTCAAAAAGTTGTTACATTGAACAAGGGGCATTTAGTACGTAGTATGGGATAATTAAAATTTGATTTTCAGAAATAAAATTAATTTGCTTTAAATTTTGAGTCGAGACCCTTTTATCTTAAGATGTTTATCTTCCAAAGATTATATCTCCTTCGGAAAGTTTCTCATTTTGATAATGCAAGTGTGTAGGAGGTAGAATAAAGGATAGAGTTATCTACATCTTCACAGGAACATAACTTGAGTCTCTCAAGTGAAATCTTGGCAGGTAAGAAAGAAATTGACGATGCACTGAAAAAAACATTGTTCCCTATCATTCATATCCAACAGAAAATCTTTGCATATTTTTAATAATTTAGTAAACCGGGTGACCCGTTGATCATACATCTCACCGTTTTTGCCATTTTGAAAGGATTGAGTTTTTAATAAGGCCTTTTAATTAAAAAAGATACTTTTTACTTGACTTGGCAGGCCTTTTGTTATATATTGTTAGGTGAGTCTTTTATTGCCGAGACGTCATTTTTGAGCTTCGATCTATCCTAATTTAAGCTGAATATTAGGATAGAGAGAACACTGAAATTCCTTTGGAGTGAATATGGTCTATAAGGATTTTAATGACACAGTGAAGATATTCATTATTTTTTTACTGTTAGTCTTTATGAAGAGTTTTTCCAGAAATTTGCATATAGAGATGAGAAGAAGAAACGATATGAATTATGACCTGCGTTGTCTTTAGTTTTTTAAGTAATAGGATTACAACTACTATATTGAAAAATTTGGGGCAAATATGAGGCAATAAACATTTATTAAAACCTCTATGAAAACTATCTGGAAAATAATCATTAATAATGTGAATAGCTTGATTATCTATATAATCAAATACAGAAGAAAAATGAAAACGATCAATAATTACAAAGAAGCAATAAAAAAGCAAAACATTTTAATATGTTTCATAAATTTTGCAATGACCTCCTTCACAGACGGTGAGACATTGCAAGCAGCAGATGGTGTATAACAAATCATTACCACGGCAAAATGAATATCTTCGTCATGCCTCTGTCATCTTTCAAATCAGCTGCAGTTTTCAGATTAAATGCATGCACTTTAGATTCCTGGTATCTCAACAGTATCTGCTCCATCTGATGTCATGTGGATTCAAGATGGCGCTCCCCCATTTGTGAATTTTGTGAAACGTTATTTAACTCAATAGTTTGGCGGCAGAATTATCTTCCGCCATTTTACATTTCAGGGATCAAGGTCTCCCTATCTTAATCCAATGGATTGACAAATGGAGATACCAGCAATCTAAAGTGTATGCATTTAATTCGCAAACTCAATCTGATTTGAAAGATGCCATCAGTCGCTTGGTAGAACAGATTCATCTTGCCATTGTAAATGTTTCACTACTGTACACAATCTGAAGAAAGTAAATTTCAATGTTACAGGGCATCACGCGGAAAATTTGTGAAATTCTTAAATTAAAACGTTTTTCTTTCTGTTGTTTCTTCATAATTATTAATTATTTCCACTTTTATTAGTGTGCCTAGAGTTGACGATTTTCCTGCAACAAGTACCTTTTCAACGTTATTTATGGCTTTTCGTTATGCAAATCACATTCCAGTAAAATAAAAGTAGGTGTCGACATTTGAAATTTTCCAAATCGTGTCACTGTAACAGTAACTGTTACAGTTTAACAGTTGATTTTATTATAATTCTTCAAAGCATACCTCCAGATATATTAAACCAAAATTATATTCATTTCCTGTGAATGTAATAATAGCTAGAAATTAATATATCGAGAAAGTTTTTTTTTTTTTTTTTTTTTAATTTCCTTGTACATACATATATTCTTTAACTGGCTTGATCAGTTATTTTATAAAATAACTAGAATTTCTATGAAATACCCAAATTCATACTTTGTGTATAACGAATATATATCCAAGGAAAAGCAAGTAAAATACAACAAAAATTAAAAATGCATATTTAAAATAAGTTATGTTATATTTAAATAAGTTCATTTAATAAGATTGCTGACATTTGATATTCAAAACAAATTTCCTTAAAAATCCTCAATTTGTTGCTATTATCTTCTCAAGGCAAACACTAGGAAATTGAATATGAATTGAAAATAAAGCTGTTCCTTCAAGAGGCGATTTCATTATTTTGTTAGAAATCCTTTTTCTTCTTTGAGATAACGAAAAGAAATTACGAAATGAATTGAGAATAATGTTACAGGGATCAACTCCGAAAGTGAGCCTTAGTGCTGTCTTAAATCTTTGTCTCCAAATATCTTATCAGCATGAAGGTTTCCATAAGCGATGGAGGATTATTTTGAAACATTTCAGATATTTTTTAAAGGATCTAAAGTTCAAAAGTAGATGATTTAAAAAGAATATTTATTTATCCATCATTTCCTGCTTTTAACAAGAAATAATAATATTAAAACTGTACAATTGGTTAAATTTTTTAATTCAATATATTCTCTCATGAATTTACATTTTTGATTTTACAGCTAATTATAAGTTAAATATTTAGTAATTCGTAATCAAGATTTTTATCTTTACACTAAGTTAATGTATTACGTAGTTGAATCTTATTTGGATATTTTTAGTATTAAAACCAGAAAAAACAATAGCAGCTAATGTTTATAAATACTTTTTCTTTATTTAGTTCCATCAATAATATAAAAAAGTATATTATTGATAATCACAATAGTAATATTTTTTCTTTGTTGCAATAAATTTGTCCTGAAGAATATCCATTAATATAAATATAATATTTTCGTTAAATGACACATTTCTACATTTTTTAACTTTTAAGTTGTTTTAATGAATAAATGCAATTAATGTATTTTTAATTATGAACGCATATATATATAAATGTAAATTAAGCTTGAAAATAATTATATTTAAATTAAAAATTACTCAATTTAAAATTATCTTATTTAGCAATATCTTCTTTTTTTATTAAATCATTTTCTTATCCATAAAGTTAATGAAAAAAAACATGAAATGATTTTCTTTTGAGAGATAAGATGTTGCAAGAAGATATGTTGTCGTAACTGCAATGCATTATTTAGACTAAACTCGTCTATGTAAAGTGATATAAAAAGTTTAATTTCATCGATATAAAATAATAACAATAGATAACAAATACGGTAAAACATCATTTTCTGTGGCTCCTTCGTGTAAATATATTTGGAGATGGAATCTCAATGGTAGCATGTTTCATCAAATGGAAGACGTGAATTTCTTATACGAAGGAAACAAGACAAAATGACTCTTTGAGTTCGTATATTTTTCAATATTGTTGACGAATTTTTTATGTACTTTCATAACCATTTCTGATCAAACCACTTTAATATTAAATATTATTTTCCCTACATTTTTTTTACAAGCCTTATACTAACAACAAGTATTTTTTTCCAAATTCAGTTATAAGAAAAATTATTTAAATTAATAATTTCATCGATTAAATTTTTCATTTATTAAATACTGCTAAAAAAGAGGCATTCTTTAAAATAAATTTCTAAACTTTTCCATGAAAAAATAATACGATTTTATACAAAAGAAAGAATATACAAAACCCTTTTCTGCAGATTTATTTTGAAATTAATTTTGATTTTTTTTTTTGTAGTTTAATTTTACTAAATTGATTATAAATTATTATTTATTTATTTCTCCAAAATATGTATTTTTGAAAATGAGTGTTTTATTTTTAGTAAAATAAATGTAATTTAAATCCCATTTTTATTAACTTTATAGTTTCTTCGATAGTGTTATTTAAATAATTCAATATTTTAATTCAAAATTTATATGTATCTCATTGTTTTTGCTGTCATTTTCATTGAATTGCATTTCATCATAAATTCATTTACTATATCAACAATTTCTCTAATATTGTAATAAAAATAATAAAACACATTTGAAAGATGTTCAAATTAATGTAAATTACATTATTCCAAACTAATACTTACTAAAATTGTCAACATCTTTTAAAAACTATTACACATCAACCCACAAATATTAAAAAAGATATATTTTGTTATTGTTATGTTTTTTCAACTCATGTTTAAATGATGTATTAGATAAATGCTACTGATAGCGACTAATCAAATATTAAACTTCAATTTTATTTTCAGATATTATAGAAAATGTAATTTAAATGCAATAGCCTTCAAAGCCCACCCTTAATCTTTAGAACTATTTTGAGTGAACGAATTATTTATGTTTCTAATGGTTTCATTTTTTCTAAAATGATGCTGATATATTTTATCATTTCTTTGAGAGTCCAGAAAAAAAACAGAATTATCTCCATATTTTGAATAAATTCTGATAAAATGGAGATAGTAAAGAAATGACGTTAGCGATTTCGATTAACATAAGTATCTTTTTCCTTTTTTTGGTCAGATATATTTTGAGACATTTATTAGATTGGAAACATTTTACTGAAATTGACTTTTGTTTTCAATTGGAACATTTTCTGTACAAAGTTGCGGTTGGAAGCAGAAAGCAATTTCGGAGTTACGTATCATAGTTTAGAACTAAAAGAATCAGCATTTAAAAAAATTTCTTTATGTGTTCTCGGCCATTTTCGAACTAGTATTGAATTCTATTTGGGGAAAGTAAGGTAAAATTAAAATGAGCTTACTGAATATTTTTCTTTTCAGAAACTACAAAGATTCGTATTTCTTCGTTTACAACATAGTTTAACAATTTGTTAAATGAATTTTTATACAAAGCCACATAAGAAATAAAATTCTAATTAGAATGCAACATTCACAAATTAAATTTTAGTGAAATAAATTAATCTGCATTAATATTCTATATAACTTTAAGAGCTAAAAATACGCTATAATTTCTTGTAATTTTTTTTAAAAATAAATCTTGATTTTTAGTTTTAGTTTTTCTTCACTAAGTATAAGCGTTCTATAATCGTAAGAAAATAAATGCAATCAACCCTCAAAGTAAGCAACGAAAAATTTCATTAGCCTTCCAGAAGAATTCTTCATCAAAGCTATACAAAGAAGCAAAAAACTTTTAATGCTTTATAGCATATATTTCTTTCCCTTTATTAAAGCAAAATGAATATAGAACTCAATGCGGATTTTAAATTTAATAATGTTTAACCATAAGCGATAATATAAACAACATTGGACTCAATAGAAAATGAGCTAAATTATTTAATATATTCCTCTATGATAATGTACAGACCAACTAGTAAAAGGACTAAAAAGTTCAGTTTCTGTACGGTTTATCTAATATAGCCCACTACTTTGAAATATGTTTGTACTGTGTGGTAGATTGTAACAGTGTTTGTGTTGTTGTCAAAGTACGTCATGGTTGTCATTTTCAATATGAAAAAAAACAGTCTCTGAAAGCTTCAGTCTTTCAAGACACTCGAGCTAGATTTATTCTTGAGCTTAAAAATCTGATTATCTCGAGTTTTTAATGTTACACACACGCGAATATCTATCATTACACAAATGATATTCAACTATAATTTCAGAAAATTCATCAATGGTTATTTACATGAAAAATCGAAGTGACATTTCTTAAACATACGAAATTTGAAATAGGAAATCAAGATAATCCAGACTAAACGGCTTCGGCGAAAAGATCTGTTCTTTAAGAATGTCTTGTGTCTTGAGCCTGTGAGTCAAGCTAATCCTCTCTATTTCCTTCCTGTTGGAAAAAAAAAAAAAAAAAAAAAAAAAAAACCCTTTCGAAACACAAATGTTAAAATTTTTTCATATCAGTAGCCATTAATGAAATAGTTAATTTATGAGAATGGTAAAAAAAAATTGTTGATTATTATGAATAAACTATTATTTCTTTTTATAATTAATAGAGCGTGAAAGAGTGAAGATAAGAGGAATGCAACAGCTGTCTCTGAAAAGAAAAAAATCGATTTTTTTTTCCATTTTACAGGGTTTTTTACCCGTTGCATGACTTGCTGTAACTAGCCATAAACGGAACTGTATTTTTAATTTTATTTTAAGATAAATAATACATATTGAAATCTATCAAATTTATAAAAGAGAAAAATAAGTTTATGGAATTAGACGTTGATTGGAAGTTGTTGTATGGTAAATAATATTTTATTTATATAATTTTCGTATATCAGTTTCTCAACCTACACGCTAACTAGTATTTCAATTAATGAATGTCGAATTAAAATAATCTTATAAGAAAGATATATTAAAAAAAAAAAAAGAACGCTTGGTATAGTTTTATTTGTTCTTGTTAAATTTCTATCCTTAATTAAATCTACCAAAATTTGCTACATACTTTTATTGTAGGATCTTTACAATAACGACCAAACTTTTTTATAAAATAAGATATTAAATTTACATTAAAATTATTGTCTAGCTTTACAAGATAGAATCACAGCAAGATGTATGTCTCATTGCAGAAAATAAATCAAAACAATTAACTTATGTTTCCTAAAAACTTTAACTATTGAATTTTAACTGAAGGAATTGAATTTTTACATTTTTAATTTAAATATAATATATATTAAACAGTATTGTATTTTTCAAAGAATTTTAATTTGTTTTTCAAATTTTAAGGAGAAATATTCACATTAAGAAAGAAAATAGCACACAAATGTTTATAGCACTTCAAAGAAATGCTAAACTTTAAGAAAATTTGATAAAATGGAAAATATATATATTTCCATTTCCATTGTATCGAATATATTATTATTATATTGTTTTACATATATATTCGAGTATATATATTTAAAATTTATTATAAATTTATATACTCGAAAATTTAAATTTTGTAATTACATTTTTACGATAGTAATTTTGGGTTCAGTATTAGTACAAACTTCGTTTTAGTATAGTTAAAATGTACATCATTTTATTTTCGACAAAAAAAAAAAAAATGTTGTGGTTTCAGTTAGAAGTATTTAATTATTTATTATTTATATAATTATGACTATACTATATTAATATTCATAACAAAATAAAAATTATATTATCATTAATTTAACATTTTACTAAGGATTTCTGTCTGTTCTTTTTGTTAAACTGTCAATAAATGAATTCAAATGTTTGACTAAGTTTAAATGTAAAATATATATACCTGTAACAAGAAATAAGTTTTGAGAAATAAAAACTACAAGAATTTTAAATAAATAATTTTAAAATTCCCAAACCAACATAATTTGATTATTTATTTAAGTTAATGTCTAATATAATCCGAAACTCATGAATAAATTAATAAATATTGAAATTTAATTTATCAATCAAAATTATATTATTAATCTTTGAACTTTGACAAAACATTGCTTAACTTTAATTTTATTTAATTTATTATTTAAACTTTAGTTAAAAATAATAAAAGTTAATATAATATGCTAAATATATAATATTCTCCAAAGTAGACTTTTTTTGTTGCTATTGAATTATTTAAACAATTAAATAAAAGTCTGAGTGAATTATAGAGCAATAATGTAAACAACATTTTTTTAAAGCTATTTATTTTTGATAAAAAATAAGTATTAATGAAAAACTTAATTATTTAAACAGTAAGGAAAGAGAAACATTTTTAGCATTATACGAAATAAACTTTGTCAGTTAAAATAACTATGATTATTTTCTGTAATTAGTAGTTTTTTGTCGTACAATAGAAAAAAAAAAGATCAATAATTGAATACCCCAGTTCATTATATTATTGTACCAAGTTGTTAACCCATTATTAGTTATAATAAAAATCGTTAATAACTTTCTTAACATAGCTAAATAATTCTCATGTTATTTTTATAACATAGTTCTATAACATTCATGTTCTTCTAATTAGTTTTTTAAAACAAGAAACACTTTCTGTTATCTGCAATTATATTTTTTGTATTCATATTTGATTTGCATTATTTATTTCCTTTCTTCTAAAAATATTATGGTAAACTTCCCTCCAATAAATTGCCATGCCTAAACCTAAAGAACAATTTTAATAATAAATATGTATGTAATGAACTCAATTTTTGTTGCAGGTTGCTGAAGTATAAAATATGAATATTAAGAATTCACTTGGTGGTAACAAAAACTATTTTGATACGAATGGTTTATTGATTTGCTATTAAATATTTTTAGTGAAGAATAATAGCTGAAAAATAAATATGGAATATATTTTTTAAAATTATTAAATATGTAAATATTTTTATTGTAAATATTAATCATACTATACAATAATTAAATGTCTTAAACGCTTTAAATTATAGATAATTATAAATTAATTTGAAATAAGTATTTTTAAGTTATTATAAGAGTTTAAATTAGAACAAAAGTTTTAAAACAATGCAATTAATACTTTTAATTAACTGATTACATGAGAGGATAATCCTTCAGAAAATTCTACTATATATACATTAAAAACTTTTAATCAACCCTATACATGACGCAATTTTAAAAAAATTAGGATTCATAAAAAGTAATTTCTTATTTCAACAAATCACAATGTGACCAATTTTTTTTTAGCCTATTTTTGCTGTTTTACTCAAATAAATGAAATGGTTTTAAAATGTTAAATAATAACTTTTGCTTTAATTTTAATCAAAACGAAATTAAAATAGAAATCAAAAATTGAAAATTATTTGTATGTTTATTTGTAATAAAATTTGTAAATAAAAATATTAAAAAATTAAATTAAAAATAAGGAAAAGAAAAAAAAAATGCTTCATATTCCTCCAGAACTTTTGTCTTATAGTACAATAATCTGATGTTGCCATCGAGAAAAGTTTCAGGATGGAAACCCTCTCTACCAAGACGACGCCTCGTATAACAACATGAGTCACTCCAATGTTGCCACTAAGAAGAAACAATTCTCCTACTACCCATTGAAAACACCATTCAGCCATCGGATTTGAAGTGACATTGATTGATGTCTTAGGTGAAAAGCATTATTACCAATAGACTATTTTGATTAATTGGTTGTATAATCGGGTTCCGTGGAGCGACGAAGTTCACCCACAGAGGAATTACCGAGTTTATAAAGATAGTCTTGGTATTTCCTCTAGTTACTCAAGAACTACCTGATTTTTCTCCAAGTATTAACGTCAGAAGCTAGAGTGTAGGAGAAGCTTAGTGTCAAACATGTTGACAGCGTTCTGTTCCAATTACTGCTAACAACAAAATTCGACTCCGCGATTGTGGTAATATGTATAATAGCTTTGTGTATTGACAGTAATATTTTTGGTAGATATTTTTCGAATTTTTTACCATGCGACCATAAATTTCTACCATGGAAATGAGGGTAATTGCTTTTAAAAGTCCTCAGACTGTAATGAATTACCATTGTCGCCGTACTTAGAACTGCTCGTGATGTACATTACAAGAATATATTAAAAATGTATATGAAGAGATTGTGGATCAATAAATATTTGCTTTTTTCATTAAATCCATAGAAACGTTTAAAACGAATGTAGTCGTAAAAAAAAAAATGGAAATACCCTGCATACAAAAAATTCCGATGCATTGGGTATGATTAATTGGGATATATATTATTCAAACATTGATGAATAGATAATTTTTAATTAAAAATTTTCCGTCAATATATATATATATATATATATATATATATATATATATATATATATATATTCACGCAAAATTATAATTCACATAAACATATATATATATATATATATATATGTTATGACATAAGTTAATAGTAAATTTCTACCTCTAAATATTACTTATTTGAGCAACTTATTTTTCCCAATTACATATTCGTTTTCTTAATAATCAGCTAATATTATAAATATATTATCTTGCTTGTAAGTGTTTCTACTGTAGTGGTCATTGAAATAGCAATTTGAAGAAGAAACGCAATGAAGAATATTGCATTCATTTTACGAATGCACTGGAGCCCATAAATTCAGGAATAAATGATAAAATTTATTTCCGTTTGCAAAAGTTAATTGTGAGTGATCGAAAATGTGACATAATAATAATGAATTATTGTGAGTGATAGAAATAGTGTTAAGAGAGTGGTGTTAATTGTGAGAGATCGAAAAATATCCTATAAAAATGTTATTATTATTCATTATTCAATTTTGTAATAGACAAAGTCGCTTGAGCTTGTTCTTTTCTTATAAATAGTATTATCCCTTACTTAATTGACAGTAGTGTACTTCAAAATGTAAAAAAAAATATATATTTCTGGCATTGTGGAATTTAACATTAATAAACCAGTTTTGTACGTATCCATCTTTGTTAATAATAAAAGGATTAAAAGTCTTGATATGAAAAGGCACATAGTTTGAAGGACAGCTACAGCTATTACAATTCAAAAATCTTTTAAGTTTTTGCCGTTGTTTATTTACTGTAGTTGTTAGGCGCATAGTGAATATATAAACTAGATGAATGCAATCGAAAAAAAATGAGAATTAGTTTAAAAGGTTAATCAAAACCTTGTTATCTGTAGAAGAAGCATTTGATGCAGTAGGCAATATACATATTTACATTATGCTTTTAGTAAGCTGATGTACTAAAGCCTTAAAAAATATGCATTAAGAGCTGCAGAATCTCCTTAATTTATCTATAAGTTCAATATCAAATAAGCTTACCAAAAGGAGCAGCATCTGTATACAATAACATTTCATATTAAAACTACATAGGTTTCGCAAATGGGATGACAATGACCATCGTAGCACTTTGCGGGCATTTCTTTTTATTTCTTATAATATTACTACAATAATAAAATTATTGATGGAAATGTCCTATGCCTGTTCATTTGCAACTTGAATTATGATGTTTTGTTCCGTAGAGTGTAAAGCAATAGTAATATTCCTATCATTTTCTTTTCTATTGAGGTCAACACTACATATGTGCATATAATTGATATTAAGCCTTGAAATTGGATTGTGCGATCTTGGTGATTGATACGATGATCTTCTGTGCGATCATGGTGGCAAGATATCCAGAATTAAAAAAAAAGAATCTCAAAAAGTTCTTGTAGTTGATCATCATGAAGTCATTAATTGCATAAGAATAGGACGAGGTAGTACGAAGAAGACAATGTGAGCATATCTCCGATATCTACTTAAACAAGTATAATTATGTAACAATCGATAGTACATATACGCACACGATATTCATATTACAATGCGTAGGCAAAAAATACTAATCTACTACATATGTGTAATAGACGCTGTCTTGTAGATTATTACATATTGGCGGTTATTTGTAAAATTACATTGGCGGCCTATTACATTTACATACATTACATTACATCTATTTATCTCTCATGGCATTATAATTTGCAAAAATATCTTTAAGGATGACATATTAGAAATTCTCACCCTTTTTCCTTAAAACCAAAAAGAAAGACTTTCAAGTCATTAAATATGTTATGCATATTCTTGGCAATGCTTGTTGAACCTTGAACTTATAGTCACACTATAATACCGTATTGGTAATTTATTTTTATTATACAAGTATAAATTTGATGCCATTCATTAAAAATTTAGCATATCATGGAACTATGTGTTAAATAAAAGAGTCTTGCTTTGCAATTTGTTTTTTTGTAATAAAACAAATTTATCTTTTTAAAATGGTTCCCTTCTAAATTTGCCTGGAATAAAGTGTTTCAAGATTTTTAAAAATAAATATTTAAATAATATATCTTTCATAAAATGATACAACATTGAATAATGCATTGCTTTAATTATGAATATTTCACTAAAAGGCTCTTTTCTTGAATTCCTTAAAATAGATGGCTATGAATTCGAGATTAGTCAATTTAAATGCATATAAATTTTCACATTTTCTTTGAGCATAAGGAACAATTACTTTTGAGAATTATTTTGTTATAAAGGAAGTGAAAACTTTTATTGTTCATTGAAATGTAAATCTACCCACATTTTCTTCAGATAAAGAAAAATAATAAAATACTTTACAATAGCAAAGTTAAGTTGAACTGTGGAATCTTCTATAGATACTAATTACTTTACATTATGTAGATTGTAACTGCTTGGGAACATGAAAGATTGGCTTAATAAAATTGTTTTATATTCTATATAATTAAAAATTTGAAGGAAAAGAAACATGCATTTTAAGAGCTTTTACTAAATTTAATATAAATATTTTCAAATATTTGCCAGGATTTAAAACTTATAATGTATTTTAGGCCACAAATTTTTATTATTGATGCCACAAAATTTCAGCAAGATCGCAATTCCTATGAATATAAATTAAAACATATATCTTAAAATAATTTACTTATTAAAAGTATTTTAAAACTAGAAATAAATTTAAATGTAATTTGAATATGATGTAATACTGTTTTTTATTATTAACTGTATTATAGTTTTCTTCAAATTGTAAATTGCGAAAGATTATTAGACAAAATACTTTAAAAAACTAAAATTCAGAAATACATTATTTATTTTGTTAATGTAACAGTATTAGATTTATTTAAATGTAAATTACAGTTGGCTTAATAGATTACATTTTGGATTAATTCGAATTGTTTATAGCTATTTTGAATGTTACATATATTATTCATAAACAAATTGTGCTTTCCATTTTTTTTATGCTTTCCAGTGTTTGAGTTCTACACTACCCAAAAACTGCAACGAGACTGCTTCAACGAGAACATAGATGCATTTGTTGAGAATTATTTATGGATATCGCACAATTAATTATGATTCTGCTATTATTCGTGCCGGTTTTTCACCTTTAGACAACATAATTTTGAGTAACATAGAGTTAGATAAAAATCTCACTTAATCATTTGAGAAATAACTACACTTTTTCCTTAAGTGAAATTAGCAATAATTTTAAAAGACATCCAATAATTATACTATTGAAAGTGGAGTAAATAATAAAGTTAATTTGCTCTTACTCATCTACAAAAGTGGCCTTGAATTACAGAATTTGTAACAGAATTTATCAATACAGAATTCGTAACAGAATTTATAAATACAGAATTCGTAAGAAGTTATGAATTAAACTTTCCTTAGACTGGAAAAATGAACAAAATTGGTAATTAATAATATTCACGGATTCACTGTCTTTTTTACAATCCCTGAAAACTATTTTAAATTACAACAATATGTTCAAAATATTCAGAAAACTCTTTGTATCTTTACTGCACAATATAAAAAAAAAAAAAAAAAAAAATATATATATTTTTTTTTTGCATTTGCCTGTGGTAATAACGATAAAGATCAAAGACAGTCATTCAGTATTCACTAATGAAAGAGCTGACTGACAACAGGAAGAAGTTTCCGATCGAGGCATATATCCAGATCTTATTTTTAAAAAAGACATTGAAAGGCAAGACCAATAATTTGTAGAATTCTTTACATAGAATATTTTAATGCCTTTATCATGAAGAGGCACTTTTCCTCCATTCTCAAAGGCTTAGCTCTAATCATTTTCAATAATTTCAGAATCATTCGATTTATAAGTGGACATGGTCATTTTAATGCCTTTTGAAACAGATTTAAACGATATTCAACTGATGTTTCTAATTCCAATGTAAATAGAGTGCAGAATATCCATGGCATTGTATTTAGCTGCTCCAGGCTGGAACATGTTAGAAAACATTAAAAAAAAATCTAACGCTTCAAAAAGTCAAATGACTTCTAAACTTTTGTCTTGTTAATAAGAAACATGCTTTTACAGCATTTTGTAATGTTTTTACTGCTTACTTTTATGTTTCTTAAAGTCTTTCTTCATCTCTTTCTTTTTCTTTTTTTGTAATGCCAAGTGTCCTTCTAAATTTACCATTTATTTTATCTTTATATTAATTTGTAATTGATTTGTATGCTACTTATTATATGCCTCTTGTAATGTTTTGTGGTTCACGAGGACTTCTAAAAACGTTTAATAAAAAAAAATATCTCCAGTAATTTTATTTGTAAAAAAGTACTGTTTGTGCCTATTCAGGCAGAATGGAATAACTATGAAAAGAAAATGTATAAACCAGAATAGCTGTGATGTTAATCAAAAATCATTCTTATAGTAATAATGATAATATTTGAGAGCATAAAAAATATAATTAATGTAATAAAAAATGATAATGAATCCATACTGTTAATAAAAATGTTTTTAAGAAGATATCATTAATTTTATTTATATTTTTTTAGATTATTGAAAAAAGGAATAAATAAATGACTTCATAAAATAAAAATCATAAATGAAAAAAACATTCCGGCTACTATTTAATAATAGTAATATGAAGAATAAAAAATACAGCAAAAAATGTACAATATTTCTCTGAAAGTTTGTAAAAAATGTCATTTTAAACAGTAAGTTTTTAACAAACGATCATTTAAAAAAAAAATTTTATTAACACATGTATGCAATATTTTACAAATAATAAAATATTGTGTGGAAATGGTTATAATTGTGCATGGATAATGTATGGAAATATTGTGTCATAAATTTATGTTAGAAATTCTTCAATATTTTCCTGAATTATATTAATAATATATATCAATAGTGTGCTCTAAAAAAATGCATTTTGTTTGTATTATAGTTTAATTCAATTAATATTATGACTAAAATAGAATATTTTTTGGTGAAACACTAACTAATTTCTAGGCTCAATGTTGAATAAGTAAATAAAATTTAACTTAATTAAAATCCTTTTGCATTTTAAGGTCTGCAAAATTGCTTATAAAGTAAATTTTCTGTAAGTGATAAAATATCTAATATATGTGGGTTTTTTTTTATCAGTGTTTGCTTACAAATTACCTAGCAAATACATGTTTTGAAAGATTTATTCGTCCTTATTTCTGGATTCGTACATTTTATTTCCCAAATGAATTATTTCAAATAAAAATTCAAAATACTTTCTCTAATCTTCAAACATTTTTTGGATCATTATAAAGTTGTAAAGAAATAAACTTAAAAGTCAGCATTTTGTGACGAAAAATGCGATTTTACTTTATGAAATATTTTCACTATCTCTTTTTTGATGTGCTATTTGACCAGAGCAAGTCAAAGTAAAAATGTCGTTGATAATGGTCCTTGTGAGAGTCATTATTTACTTGTGAGAAGCCAGGAGAACGTTAGAAGTTGTCAGAATTGTTATTTACTTGTCAGACTTTTATTTCTAGTAATCATGTAATATTTTTCTTGAAATAAATGTTTGCAGATAAGTAGATTTAAAAATAAAAAAATAATTCTTTTTAATATTTCCAACTATTGATGAATGAATTGTATCTGAAAATATTTGAAATAATTCTCTTCACTTTGATAAAAATTTCACAAAATTACTAGGAGATAGCTAAGAATAAAGATGTTTTCCTTAAAAAAAAAAAGATAGAATAAATTCAATTTATTATAATTTATACATAAAAGTATTTTGAACAATAGTAAAAACAGAAATCTATGTAACAATTGTTTTCGATTTCTTCATCCTATTTTAAAAGAAGCAAAAATAAATTTATAATGGAAAATATTTTACTTTTATACATTTGCCTTACAATTTATAAATTTAAAGTAAATATCTTTTTAAATGTTACAATTTCAGTCATAAAGAATTTTCAATTGATTTGATAAACATGATATAAATAATACTGTCAAAATTGACTGTACAGTTATTTTAACAAAACATCAGTAAAATAATAATTGATAAAAAAAAACTACAGAAGCTTATATTAAAATCTTTCTCATTGGCATAATTTTAAATTAAAAGATACAACTTCTAAGTTTGCATAAAAATGGAATCTTAAATTTTTATAATATTTCAAAATTGACTTATGTTGAAAAGCATTGAGAAGTTTTGGTAATGAACAAATGATTTTAAATGCCTTGATAAATTAAGCTTTATATTCAATTTCAAAGAAAAAAAAAAACTCTAAAAAAATATTTTATCATTTACGGCATTATATATATATCAATAATATATATATATATATATATATATATATATATATATCCAATAATCCATATATATATATATATATATATATATATATATATCCAATAATCCAATATATATATATATATTTGGGTCTAAAGGGCCGAGTGGATGGCGCCCTGGCGCTCGGTACCACAGGTTTCGTTTTCGAGTCAGGGTGGTGCCATGGATGTTTGTAGTGGTTCGGAATCCACTTTAAACTGTAGGTCTCGGTCTAATAGGATCGTAGAGGCATTGCAGGGGGCATTGTTACTCCGCGTCCATGGCCCTTATCTTCAAGTTACACGTGCCCCCTGGGTAATGCAAAGTGAGTACGTCTGTGCAGCGCTTGCCTTAAGACATCAAGACCAAGCTGTCTAAGTGTTTGCCAGCTGCATTAGAAAGAAAAAAAAAAAATATATTTATATTTATATTTCCATACTTATTTACACATCTCCAATCCGCACATATGTTTACAAAACTTGTATAAATTCATTGAAATTATAGAAATTGAAATATGCGATTACTAAACGTTCTCTATCTTGAAATAATTAATTTCACAGTCTGAAGAAAATTGATGATGATTGTAATAATGCAGGATGATTATAATTAAACTTCCTCTATTCATCTTCAATTAAACTTCATCTATTCTAACAACTAAAACGTGTGAATATATTGCAACCACATTTGCTATATTGACTATGCCCAAAATAAGAATTTCGAAAAAAAAAATAATTAAAAAACATCCACTAGGTGGCGCCTTTCGTGGAAAAACATCCAATTTTTTAAAGAAAAACAACACTAATACTGAATATATATATATACAAATTGTATATATATTCAGTATTAGTAGTATTTGATGTTTTCCACGAGGCCACCTGATATTTTTAACATATACAATTTGTATATATATATATATATATATATATCGGGTTGCGCATGTAAAAAGAAAAGTTATGCAAAACAGGATTGGGTATAAAACATTTACACAAGTTGTCATGTTTACTTCCAATGTTACCGACTGACATGATGGCGATATATTTAGTTGCATGTGCATTAAAGGTAAAATGCTTTACGAAAATAAGAGGAATGCTTCTGCTCCTGTTCGAAAATTTTGCAGTATGAAAAAACTATGGTGTTGACCAATGTCTAGTAAAGTTGTGCGGGCCATCATTGCGAGTTTCATCACACCTCTAGTTGTTATTGAACAGTCACACACATTTTAGAGTCAGTAGCGCACTTGCTCTATCTCTAGAGACAAGCTTTCGCTTCAGAAAAGTGCTTCGAAACATAAGTAATGCATTTCTTCCGTGCAGATCCACCACACTCATTAGATACTTCATGCGGGCAAGCCACAACGGCTAGCATTTCAGACAGAATGTTTATTATCTGTCATGGGTGTGAAATATTTTTTGTGGGCAGGGCGCATTCTACCTAAGGAGACAGTCAACACACGTAATTACTTAAGAAACTCATTACGACTCATATGCGAGAATCTCACAACTAATAAGTGATTTTCTGTTGGAAATCGCCTTAAAGTGTGCAGGTAAGTAAGGGGTATTCGCATCGTGTACCTTTCATTACATTATCCGGAAAATTTTAAGAACGCTGTTTATCTTGTGACATTTAGTCACCTCAGGTAATGAGCGTACTGTTATTTATTTCCTTAGATTTATTTGATATGATTCGATGAAGAAGATGGTCAACAAAGTCAATAAGTGATCAAACTTTTTTGTATTTTGCGTTAGGCATAATATTTAATATATCGTTAAATTTGATGTTTTTCTATGAAAAGCTCACTAGTGGATACTTTTGGAAGGTGTCTTCCCGAAATTCCATGATACCTTTTTTTATTATTTTGTTGTCTATATACCAAATGTTGTTGCAATCCTTTCACCGTTTTTTGGCTTTGGGATGTTGTTTATAGGGGGAAATAAATTGGCGGTATTTACATAAATATATGAATTCGGATAAATATAATTTTGAAGCTATTGAAATTCTATATTCTTCATGAGATTTCACTTGCAAACTCTTTATTTTATTATATGGAGTACATGTATTCATATTAATTATAATTTATAGAATAATTCTCCAATGTGTTTATGTTAATAAATGGGCTGATTTATAGTTAACGCATTAATAAGTGCAGTAAGGTTTTATTTTCTTTGTCACAGTTGTTTGAATTTCAATATCATCCAAGTAAATGTTATTACTTTAGATAAAGAGTAATGTTGTCCTTAAATCTAATATTTATATTGATATTTACAAAAATTGAGGTTTGTTGGTACATCTTAAGTCTGGTAAAAGTTTAAAAATCTTCTTCTATCGTAAGTGTATAAAAAGTGAAATATATTTGGCAATGCGTGGC
>BPLR01016711.1:0-47712 GCA_021605095.1 Caerostris extrusa
TCTAGCGCACACGATGACTCAAACAGAGTGGGACCTGCAGTTTAACTTGGATTCCGGAACCACTCAAAAACACATTCACGCCACTTCCAGGTTTCAACCTGAAGCCTGTGATACCACCTGCAACTGGAGACAGGGAATTTAAACTTTATGTCAAATCGAGGAAGCTAAGATAACAAATTTCTAGCTTTCATTTACTTTCGTTTTAATTATTAAAATGTGTTGTCTTTGAAGGTCGATCATTATGACCAGATCACCATTAGAAAGATATCTAGCAGATTAAACGTTTCAAAGGGTATTAGAATGACAAGAACAATCATCATCATAGGCGCAGCAACCCATGGTCGGCCAAGGCCGTCTGCCTACTGAAAGATATCGAGACAGGAAAGGTTTTCTTATTACGAGGTACTGGTTGTCATCTCCACGCACCCAACATTCATATTAGACCGGGACGTATGGTTTAAAGTGGATTTAGAACCACTACAAACATCCATGGCATCGCCAGCAGGACACGAACTCGAACTGGGGCACCGTCCAGTTACAGAAATAAAAATAATATTAATGATTCCGATGTTTTAAAATAATAAATTTCAAAAACAGTAAAGAAAAAGTTACTGACGCGAGACAGAAATCTTTAAATTGGTTAAAATTTTCATTTAAACAGATAAGTTAAAAAAAAAAAAACATGAATAAATTAAAAAAAAAAAAACAAAGATAAGTCGCAGACAATGGCATTGGCCTCAGCGGTTTTAAAACGGTTCGTTTTTTAACAACAAAAGAGAAAACAGAGGTCCCCGGGAACGACGAAAGCAGAGGAAAATTTTGGTTATAAAAGGGAGTTCAATGTTTTCAATGGAATTCATTTCGTTCCAATGCGAATCCATTTTCCTTTTTAACTTCCGATCATCCAATTACCGAAGGGAGGCGATAATCTTTTAATCTGACTTTCGGGTAAAAGTTTTTTGTAATCATTCTCTTGCTCCCACATAGTTAAGCTGATCTCCTCAAGATCTTGCTGCTCCCGGAGCTTGCAGTTTAGTTGATCGAGCTGATCTCCTCAAGATCTTCTCGGCTGCAGCCCCGCAGAGCTTGCAGTTTAGATTGGATGTCGACGGTCTTCGTAATTGTCTAAGGGATATTATTTCTCTCCTTTATTGCAGCTAAAATTAGGATAAACGTTAAATAGGCACACCCGGTTATCTCCTTAGCGCACACGATTAAAAATGGGACCTGCAGCGAAGAATTGCAGCAAAATGCCACCCCAGGATTCGAAATTGAAGCCTGAGTCCTCTTGCACTCGGGTGTCCGAAATGGTGAAGCTAAAATAACAGATTATTTGCTTTCATTTAATTTGGTTTTAATTGTTGTCTTTGCATGCCGCTCATTATGACCAGAGTACATAGACCATTATAAAGGTATCCAGCAGATTAAACGTTTCAAAGGGTACTAGAGTGACGATAACAATCATAATCATCATCATCATCATCATTGAGCAACAGCTCCATGATGGGCCAAGGCCATCTGCCTACTGACAGATTTCGAGACGTCATGTTTTTCTATTTACATGACAATGTTGTTTGCATTACATCCAACAGCACTATTGGACTGGGACGTACGCTTTTAAAGTGGATTCCGAACCACTACATACATCCATCGTACCGCCGGGACTCGACCATGAAATTTGTGGCACCACCCCCTACTAACAGACGTGAAAATAACATAAAACGTTTAAAATAATCCCTTCCAAAAAAATACAGAAAAAAGAGGAAAGTTACTGACACAAGACAGACATCTTTAAATTGTTTGAAGTCTCCATTTAGACAGATAAGTTTGAAAAACAAAACAAAACAAAAAAAAAAAACCAAATGTAAGTTACAGACAATGGCACTGACATCCATGGTTTTAAAATGATTCGTTTTCAACAACAAAGAGAAACAAAGGTCCCCGAGAAGGATGAAAGCAGACGAAAATTTTGTTTATAAGCGAGTTCATTTCCGTTCGAATGCGATTCCAATTTCTTTTCTAACTTCCGATCATCCAATTACCGAAGGGAGGCGATCATCTTTTAATCTGACTCGTCGGATAAAAGTTTCTAATCATAATGATTCGCCCACAGTGTTAAGCTGATCTCCTCAAGATCTTCTCGGTTGCTCCTCGGAGCTTGCAATTTAGATTGGGTCGACGGTGGAAAGGGATGTTATTCTTCTCCTTTTATTTACTGCCTCCTCAAGGTAAGGCCCAATCTAAATTGCAAGCTCCGAGGAGCAACCGAGAAGATCTTGAGGAGATCAGCTTTATCTCCTTCGATTAAATGTAAGCATCGAAGAATGGAAGCAAAATCCCGTCTTCTGTCTATTGTCATGCAAAAATGCAGCATACTTTGGGCAATGTTTGTCTGTCTTGGAAGAAAGGAAAAGTGAGGATAGGTGTAAGTAAGGCATTTTTTTTATATACATTGTCATTATAATTAAATTCCTACTTTTAAAAATGCTGTAAAAAATTACAACTCGTCACAATGAGTTCAAATGTGAATTGAAGACACTTAAAGAAGGAGGAAGCGGTACGGCATCAAAAAAGGTTCCAAAGTGTATTAATATATGGCAGTCACTGTAAGAGGCATAAAAAATTGAATTCGGCTGCCAGTGATAGTTTGAAACGAAATGACAACGTTTTTTGCATGAGTTGCGTATGAAACCAACTGTAGTGTTCAATGTGCTGGATGGTTTCGGTTTTTTGACGGAAAAAAAAATAACTTCTAAGTCCTTCAACAGTTGTGACACTGAGTGGTAAGACCATCCACCACGGAAAGGTCAATCCAAATTGGTTGGGAAAAATCAGCGGAACTTTTTTTTTTGATGACATACCGTTTCTCCCCTCTTCAAGTATCTTCAGTTCAAATTTGAACTCATTGTGACGAATGGTTCTTTTTTTTACAACATTTGAAAGTGGGACTTTAATTATAATCACCCTGTATATTTAAATTATTTTACAAGAAATTTTTTTTCCTCTTCGTAATTGTGTTTTTTAAATCTTTCGTTGAAAAATGTATTGTAGCACCGATTAAATAGACCGATAATGGAAAAGGATATTATTTCTCTCCTTTTGTTTAGTGGTTATCTTCTTCATTAAAATGTGAGTAGCGAAGAATGGTGCAAAAACCAACAATGGATCTGTTGTCATACATACATGCAACATACTATGCTCAACTTTTTCCTGTATTGGAAGAAAGGAAAAGTGTAAATAATACGTGTTTTATAATATATAAATAATTTTACAAGATAGGTTTATCGTCTTCGTAATTATGTAGGTTAATTATGCTTTTTTTTTCGTAAAGTCTTCGGTGAGAAATTTATTGCAGATTAAATGGAACCGACTGTTATCGGATAAATTGCTTTAAGTAATCAAATAGATGTTCAAATTAGCATGAAGATTTGTTTTGAATTCTAAAAACCTTGCAACTGGTTTAGTTTATCGCTCTACTGTCACCTTGTGCACACGTGAGTTAAACAGACCGGGGCCTACAGTTTAACGTGAATTTCGAACCACTAACAAGCATCCATGCCACTTCTACGAATAAAGCGTGAAACCTACGATACCACTATGCAACTGGAGACTGAAATTTTATCATTAGTCTAAATCGGTAAAGCTAGGATAACAAATGCTTTTTTTTGATTTACTTTCAATTTAATTGTTAAAATGTGAATTTGAATGTCAATCATTATACCAGAGGAAAGAGATCATTATAAAAGGTATCCAGCAGATTAAACGTTTCAAATGGTACTAGAATGACAAGAACAATCATAATCATCATCATTGGCGCAACGAACTCATGGTGGGCCATTTGCCTACTGACAGATTTCGAGTCGAGATGTTTTTCTTTTTGCGGTGTAGTATAGACTACATTACGCCCAACAGTCATATTAGACCGAGACCTACAATTGAAAATGAATTCTGACTCACTATAAGCATCTATGGTAGCGCCGGGACTTGAACCCGAAACTTGTGGCCCCACCCTAGTTATAGAAATGAGAATAACATTAAACGGGCTTAAAATAATTCATTTCAAAAAATACAGGAAAGGATGAAAGTTATGGCTACAAGATAGAAATCTTTAAATTGTTTAAACTCTCCATTTAAACGGATAAGTTTTAAAAAAACCAAAGATAACTCACAGACAATGGCATTGGCATCAGCGGCTTTAAAATGTTTCGTTTCAACAACAAAGAGAAAACAGAGATCTCCGGGAAAGATGAAAGCAGACGAGAATTTTGTTTATAAGCGAGTTCATTTCCGTTCCAATGCGAATCCAATTTCCTTTTTAACTTCCGATCATCCAATTACCGAAGGGAGGCGATAATCCTTTACTGACTCGTCGGGTAAAAGTTTCTAATTATAATCGTTCGCCCCTGCTCCCCACAGAGTTAAGCTGATCTCCCTCAAGATTTTCTCGGCTGCTCCTCGGAGCTTGCAGTTTAGATTGGATCGACGGTGGAAAGGGTTATTATTTCTCTCCTTTTATTTACTGCCTCTCCAGTTATCTCCTTCGTTAAAAATGTAAACAGTTAAGAATGGGTGCAAACTCCCGCAGTGGATCTGTCGTCATGTAAAAATGCAATTTACTTTGTGTAACATTTGTCTGTCTAGGTAGAAAGGAAAAGTGTGAATATTATGTTAATGTAGTGTAAAAAAAATATCATAAAAATAAAAACATCATTTTCAATCACAGCTGCGGCAAAGGACGTTTTTGCTCCGAAAACAAGACATTCTTTGGCACAGATCGGATTTGAATCTGTAAGGGCCAGTGACCATCTACCCCCTCACACAAAAAAAATATACCATCACAACACAATTATATGATTAAAAACAATTTTACCTTAATACAAAAAAATATTTAGAAATATATATTGACACCCATATCGACATGGCAATAGGAATCAATTAAATAATTATAAAATAAAGGGTGTCCATTATATCTCTTTGCCATTTCAAAAAATTTATTACACAATATCAGAATACAAATAAGTACACATAATTATAAAATAAGATGTATGTAATTAAGTATTTTTTGTTTATTTAATAAAATGTAATACATCTTTATAATTCCCCATTAGTTGTCCATCGAAAATGGTAATCCATTTCTGGCATTGCTTGCTGTAGCATTCGCACATCCATAGTGGCAGTGCCATATATTGCTATAGATAAGACATATTCTGTACCATTGTTCCATACATGACATCTTAAACACAACCTCATAGACAAAAGTCAAGGGAAGTGTTATCTGAAGTACCAGGCATATGGGGCTATGTTAAAGATATCAAACACACCAAGATGGTATTCGATGTCTTGCCATATTCCCTCATCAATGGTGGCAATACCATACTCTGCTTTTAGATGCCGTACTCTTGTTCGACTACTATATCCTTAACATAACCCTTGATGTTCATACTCTAGACACCACTTTCCTTGACTTTTGCCTACGAGCTTGTGTTTAAGATATCATGTATCAAGCAATGGTACATGACATGTTTCATCTAATGCAATGTACGGCTCTACCACTATTGATCCAGTATGCTACCAAACATGGCCAGAAATGGAGTACCATCTTGATGGGCAACTAATGGTTCCCTTAAAAAATGTATTAAATTAAATTAAATACAAGACATAAAAAACACTTTATAATAATTTACACTCCCTGCCTTTCTATTTAATTTTGTAATAAATTTTTGAAACTGCAAACAGAGTTCATGGACACCATCTGAACATCATTAAAAATAAATTTTTTCATTTTGTTAGACTGCAACTGATGTATTTTTAAAGACGAATAACTAACAGTTAAATCAAAAGACAATTTCAATAATCCATTTAAGCAAAAATATTTTTTTAACTAAGTAAAACATTTGTTTGTTATAGCTGCTTAAAATTATTTTATTTCATCAAACTGAAAGCCATAACGCATCTCTCATCATGACTTCTAGTTAAATAAGAAGTAGAAAAGGAAAAGAAGAACAATTAAAAAAAAAAGAACCGTTCGTGGTCTTTGCAAAGAAACGAGTTGAAAGTTGCGAAGACAACTCATCCGGTTAAAGGCAACTCGCAGAAAAATTCACTTGCGAAAGAAACTAAACTTTTAAACAATTCGAAAGAATAAAGTTCTTCTGAAAGCACTGAGAGAAAATGGAAACAAAGAAATGAAACCGAAACGGAAGGAAAAAAGAACGGAACTTTTAAAAGTAATACCTGAAATGGTACAAAATAAAGACTCGAAATTGTTTATGCATGTGTTGCCATTTTGGTATCGATCCTTGCTGATACGATAAATGGCCCAAATATTACAAGAAGCTGAATTAATCTAAAGTTTTAATCGGATAAGAATATTTTAAAAGATGGTATTTAGACATTAATTCGTACTTGCTTTTCTACTTTCAGCATTTTATGGCAGAAGATTTTATTGATTTTTTTAACACTTTGACTACCAGTCACGTAAGAATGTTTTAACACACCACTCAATAAATCTCCGGTCTGACACTGTACACCATTGATAGACCCATATAATTTCTGGATAGTAGCATCCTTCAAATAATACATGCCAAAATTTTATGACATTATGATAATTAGTTTTACAGGTTATAGTGGTTTTAGTGACCCCAATTTTGTAATTTTCAAAACAATGGATGAAAAGAATTTCGTTTGTTGATTAAGCGTTGTGTTTTGATGGAAAAAAACTACACTTGAAGTCAAACAGTGGCTTGATAAGCGTTATGGAGACTCTGCACCAGATAAATGAACTATTATTGATTGGTATGTTGAATTTTAAAGCTGTAGTGCAAACACAAATGATGCTGAACGCTCTCGTCGCACAAAATCTGCAGTTGTTCCTGAAAACATAAAAAAAAAAAGTCCACAAAATAGTTTTGAAAGACTTCTCACGCAACTTCACATTAAAGTTGCGTGAGATAGCTGACACCTTAAAGATATCAGAAAGTAGTGTGATTATAATTTTGCACGAAATTTCAACAAGCTTAAGTTGCTTTTTGAAGTTGGAGACGCGTTTGCTCACGCTGGACTGAAAACAACAACGCGTCGACGATTCAGGGCGCTGATTGACGTCGTTTAAGCGAGATAAAAGGATTTCTTTCGTCGGTAGGTGACAATGGATGAAACATGGATCCACTATTACACAGGTGAATCAAAATGATCTTCAACTTAGTGGGCAGCAAAGGTGAACGCCGTATAAAGCGATCAGAAAAACTCAAAAATCAGTAGACAAGCTTATGGCATCCGTATTTTGGGACAGGCATGGTATTTTTTCATGTTGTTTTGAGAAAGATAAAACTATCAATAGCGAGTATTCTATGTCATTATTGGATCGATTGAATTTAGAAATTATGGAAAGAAAGTGTTGTTTCACCAAGACAATGCCTGGTATCACAAGTCGATCAAAACTATAGTTAAACTGAATGAATTACTCTTTGAATCGCTTCCTCATCTCCTGTATTCCCGATATCTGGCTCCCAGCGACTATGGGCTTTCTGCAGACTTCAAAAAGATGCTCAGGGAAAGAAATTTGATCAACTGAAGAAGCGATTGCCGAAATTGAGGCCTATTTTGAGAGTAAAGACAAATTTTTCTAAAAAAAAGGCTTCCAAAAGATAGAGAAGATTTTTTAATGACATTATCACTATTGAAAGAGAGTACGTTGACGAATAAAGTCGAATTTCTAAAAAGTATTGTTTTCCTTAGTTAGACAGGTGACTTATTGAATGATGCGTTAATAGTTCTTTGGCCCAACATTGATATGAGTCTTTTCAAGAAGACGATTTACTTTTATAACAAATATGTTTGAAAAGTGGCAAAAAAACAGGATTATGTGTATCATACCGATTACTAAATAATATTTAGGCCTTTCTTGATAACACTAGAGGTAAAATTATTTCCTAAGAGCCACATTTCGCGATGTGTGCGTAAAAATGAAACAAAATAATGATAATAAATAACAAAGGGCATTATTTTGTATGAATCACACTTATGACATGTCACGTCTTGCAATTCTTCCTCTTCAGAATGCGAAACAGGATAGGCACCTTGGGGAGGCATGAATTTTTCATCTTTGTCACAGCTGACATCACTCGGGTACTCGTTCAAAAGCTCAGCTGTCGTCTTTCCTCTGTTAGAGGCTTATTAGAATATATTTTCTTTTTTTTGGAGCTTGAAGGCCCCGCAGAACTGTCATCTCTACCACTCATACTATTGGGTTGGCAACTAAGTGATTGTAGATATTAAATAAGAAGGACAATTCAAAATTTTTGCTTAAAAACATAACTTTACTCAATTAAGTATTGCCCGTTTTTATCGATGACAGTTTGCTATCTTTCAGGCAGTAAAGCTGCTGGTTTTGCCAGACAAAAAATTGAATTACATGTGATTTTACATCATCAACGTCATTAAAAATTTTTGCATTTCTCTGGGTGACAAGGGTCATCCAATTCTTAACCTTTAGTAGAGCAAAATCTTTTTCAACTGCGTCTATCCGTCACTATTTGGGTCATATTCTTCCTCTTTGTTCCTGGCTTTGCCGAAACGAACCGTTTTACAGGGTTTAAATCATTCATTCATCCATCAGCAGCCTTAGGTCTATATAGAGATAAAACATTCCAAGTTCCAACAGTCAAATCAGATTCCGTTTACCATTATCCTTAGTCCTTGTTTCAGTCTCCGTAAGGTCGGATAGTTACTTTCTTCATTGGATTTCTTAACGGTGTGGTTTTTTTACTTGATGGAATTGTCAGCCAACTTGGAAGACCAGTCCCTAATATAATCCTCAGGAGCAGGGTACTCAGCCTACTCCCCAGTACTGGGTACCTATTTCAGTTGCCTTATACGACACGCATTGGCTACGTTGGGACTATTCTACTCCTGTCACCACACGGCGAAATATAAATGAATGATTAAACCAATTAGGTCAAACCACTGTTCGAGGGCTGCATGCAGCCCGCCTTGAATATTTTTCTGGCCCTTAAGATTTTTCACACATTTACAAAATATATTTATTTTTATCATGGCCAAAATAGTGAAATACAATGTATTAAAAAATACATTATATGTTCATCTATATATTCAAAAATTAACTGTCCAAATGATGAGAAGAAATTCACTTTGGGTTTAAAATAATATTCTTACGAATATAGGACAGATATTGCCTGATTTATTTATGTGTTTACAGAAAATTCGAATCTGCGAACTCATTATGCATGCGCATCTTTGAACATATAATCTAACAGGTTCTGTGTTTCACTATAAGTGACCTCTGTGACTCAGTAACCATCCCTAGATATGCACAGTTGATTTCTGATAGCAGAACAAACCAGACTCTTAGTTGAAGTTGTAAGAGCTTTTGGTTCAACTTATACCTGCAAACCTTTTTTTTTCTAAAACAAAATTGACCAAACACAAATCACACTCAAACATAACGGACGCTAATCTGCAACATTCATTACGACGTGCAAATACCCAAATTGAGATCGATTTGCAAAAGCTAAGTGAAAGAGCGGAGAAACAAATATCGCGCTCGTAAAATAACTACTTTTTTAATGATTTAATTTTTTTAATTTCGTTTATATTTCATTTTTAGTATTATATACTTTCTTTACAATATACGTTTAGTATCATTATTATTATATTATATATGTTCACATGTAAGAATAACAGTAAACACAAAAACAATAACTCATCATGTTCCAATTTTTCACTTAAAAAATATCAGTAGTAGGTCTAAATCTAATATGATATATAATTTTATATGCGTCCCGCGGAAGTTATGATGCATTGCCAAAGTGGCCTGCAAGATCATTTGGGTCGGTCAACCCTGGATTAAACTAATTTTAATATATATATATATAATTTGAATTCATTTATTCGGAGTTTAGGAAATTATATCATTAACACAAATCAATATAAATTGACGTTGTTTAAGTAATTAAGTTTATATTTCCAAAGATTGCAATACTAAGACAGAAAAATAACTCACCGAGAAATATATAAGACTAAATTCTTATCTTATAATTTCTTCCACTAGTTAGGGCAAAGTCGTATTTTACTCCCGAGAAAACCACAGAGCAAAGTTTGAAACAAAAATCACAAACTCAGTTAACTACCTCGAAGTTTAAAAGAGACCAAAACCACTGTGCCCAGGAATGAAATTATTACGCTTCTTCGAATTCAAATATGTAATCCGCAGACATAAAATTAGAAGGGAGAGGGGGAACAGCAGAACCACCCCTACAAAATCAAAAGTGGAAATAAAATTACCACGTACTGACTTGCCATCTCTCTTCTTCGAGGCAAGTAATGAAAGAAGAAGCTTTAAATAAAAAGAAAGAAAAGAGAAAAGTCGAAAACCAGCCTTTTGATCTAGAATACCAAAGTTACAAAGTGAAAAGGTAGGAATACTACTGCTGCTATCCACCAAAAAATTAAGTAAAAAAGAAACTAAAAATAAAGGACCGACAAATCTTCTTCTCCCCCAGTCATCGCTGTCTTTATTACAAACTTTGATACTCGTTCAAACTCGATGGCTAACGAGCTTAAAGCAATACCATTATGGCCCATGCTGCTGATTTATTAGGGTCGTTTCATTTAGGATGGATTCGCTCATAACCTCATCATTATGACAGAACGGCCTGGAGTGGTTCGTATTTCGGCCGCTCTCGTTAGTTGGCGCCACTTACCTCTTGAAATTTGCAACGGGATCAGAGCTGGCATACGAGATCATTATGGAAATATTCCCGGTGCCCCGTTATTGCCGTGCAGCATTGCAGGATTTAGTTCTTTTCGCGCCAGGGCAACTTGATAGGGGCTGGGGCGCACTTAAGGCCGGATTGATGGCCGGGGAATGCCCGGGCATCAAGAAAATACCCCTCTGGTAAAAAGTTTCCACTTGAGCTGCTGTTTATGACCCAGGCATTAAATATGGAAATTGTGGTATTATGTTTGTTAATGGTTTTGGAATGATTATCAAAATTACTTCGGGAACAAATGTAATTCTGGCATTGATGAAGGAAGGTGGAAGCCAATTTTAAAAAGTAATAGTGTGGATCGTAATTTGGAGTGAGAAATGTATCATGTGCATGTCAATGTAGTAGTTTGAGCAGATTTTTAATAAATATTGGTTCCTGTTCATTAAAATATAAATCATGTCTTGTGTTTTCATGTTTTATATTGCTCATTTTTAAATAATTTTCTGGTTCTCTTTTATTCAATGAAGGTAATATTTGCATAACGTGGTCGTTAGCTTCTTGAACGATTCGTATGATACCATTTCGTGTCATTTGAAGCAAATAAGTAATATAAATAAAGGAAAAATTTAACTTTTAGAAGATTTGGAAAGTATATTATTACAATATTATAAAGTTCATCTTTATGTTTTATGTTACGCGAAACTGAAAGGAAAAGTTTTAATTAAACTCTTTTTTATGCGTGGGGCAACAGTAGAGTATTCGAATCATTTTACTGCCAATTTAATAGCATAAGTTAGTTAATTCCCATTCAAAATTTTAATTAAACTTTATTCTAGATGCGTGGCAACAGTAGAATATTCGAATCATATTACTGTCAGTTTAATAATATAAGTCACACCGTCTCCGCTTTGAACTTTAATTAAATTTTTATCTGTGGCAACAGTAGAGTATTCGAATGATATTGATGCCAGTTTAATAACATACGTTATATTATTCCTCATATTGCGTTGTAGAATATTAAATAATTCTGTTTTTATCATCTTCTATTCTCAATTCTAATATTTCAGTTATTTTGATACAAGGATAAATATAATTATTGAACATATTTAAATAAACTGTAAAATTTACATTGAATATATTAAGTATATTTTTACTTATAAAAATTCAATATTTTTTTCTTCTATAACAAATAAAAAATAGAATAGTTAAAAGAAGGGAATCTTCCGAATTCATTTCGAAACCCACCAACCTGGGAATAAAGACCTCACTATAATAATCACTGTTCTAAACCATTTTCATTGAACTACAGTGGTAATGCTAAACCTTTCATATAGAACACGGTGAAGCAGGTCAAATAGACTCTACTATATAACTATGGTTAACACGAAGAGTTCTCAATTTGGAACAGTGACTGGAAGATATTTTTTAATAGATTAGATATTTTTAAGATACTTTAATTTAATTACATTGATTAATATGGAAATCTTGAACACTACATCAATGGATCTGCACCATCTTCTTGAATAGGGCTTCCCAAATTAATCCAAGTTATGTTCTCATTTAGAGAATTGGCATTGTTCTCATGGCACTGTGGTCACATTTCTATCTATGTCATGTTCTTAGATAAGGTGATTCAATGGTCTTGAGGCAAACTTTGAAGAATGGTACAGTTTACTAAAACATACTTTTTTTTTAGCTCATAGAGACAAGAAACCCAAAGGTAATATAGCGCCAACTCTTGTATGAAAAGGACTTGAGATGTTCGCTCCAAATTTCTGTTCTTTTAAAATAGGAGGAAGCATTTTATTTTATTACTATTCTATGCTGGCGAGTTCCACGAATCTCCACGGTTTTGGTGATACCTCTCTGCAGGAATTCCGAACCAGCTCTGCTGACCAGTACTCTTTCTGTGTGTCCGCTAACTGGTAGCTATCACTTTTCCTTTATCTTCTGAACAATACTTTTTGTTCGGCAGTTCTTTGCCCCTTGCGGCACGTTCTAGATGCTATCCACAACTGCAGGATATAAAGACCTCTTCATTCGAATTCTCAATATATGCAGACATACACACCAAGATCAAGCTACTTTCCAAAGTATGAAATCTCCACTAAAACGACCAGATCTATTTCCAAGCATGAAAAATCTTAGACATTTTATTTTTCAGATTAACAGAAAGATTTTCCGGCTTAAAGATTTATCTTGTGGGTAACACAAGAATTCTGTAAAAAGTATTCTTATTAGGAATTTGCAATTCTTATCCTCAATAAGGGACAGCGAGGTCAAGCTATTCAAGTAAGAGTTCCAAAACACGGTTTTATCTCCCCTAAAACAGCCCAGGCCTGTTTCCGGGCGCGGAAAAGTCCACTTATCCAAACGACAGGCACTCGGTTCGTCTTTATCATTCCGCGGAAGGGTGCTGAGTCGGTGCAAAACTTGACTAATCGAGACTCAAGTCGTTGCGCTCTGCTGACTCGACCAGAAAAGAAACCTCTTCCCACCCCCTCCACAATGAAGTGGCCGCACCCCAACAGCGAAACGCTTCGCAGATAATTAATTAAATGAACAATCTTTCGGGGGGTGATCATCAAAGAGTCCCAGCACTTGAATGTTCTGTTTCCTAACGTGGTCTTTCTTTTGAATCAATCTGAATCATTCTCTAATACAATTTGAATTGCATTGATTTCAGTAACATTTATTGAAGTAAATATAATCCACACAATTCACTATTCATAAATAAAGCAACATTTTAATATTAATATTGAATTTTTAAGTACCGTGATGTTTGCAAAAGTTTTGTAATCCAATAAATACCATTACCGTTGAGATTCATAAGTTTAAAAAATTGATTAAAAATATGAAAGCAATCTTTCTTCCAGTTTCAAACTTTTTGTTTGCAATTTTCCATCATCATGCTACTTATATACTCAATAATACTCATTTAAAATATGCTTTAAAAAACTTCATCTTTTAGAGATTAGTGAATTTTCTTTTATTGAAAGTTAAGGTTATCAAATGCTACCAATATTTTTTTCACTTCGAATGTTGTATATTTAAACAAATCACTTTATTGAAGGAACAGGAACATGGTTGGCTTAAAATATTGTAGCATTTGTTTCTCACGGGAAGAGTTTTGGCATTTAATTCTCAGAAGAGAGGGATGTATGCTACTTGACAAATATATAATAAAAACCCATCAACCAACTTTGACAACAGACAATCAATATTGTGAGAAGTTATATTACGTGCAATGAGTGTTTTCTACTAATGAGAACAACCTATCACTCAAATATGATACTAGACGTTCGGTGTCATGTATAAAGAGGAAATTGGAGAAGGTCTGTGCGACCTTCACAGGTCGAAACAACTACAGATTGAATATGAACTATACCATGAATTGTTCCACCTTGACGGGTGATAGACCACGAGGTGAGAAATGTCTACTCCAATGAGAAGTGAGGGAAGCTGACCCCTTCTCTTGACTGATTGTCTTGGGGTTTTTGGTGAAGAAGACAGCTTATTTTCAAAGTGAACCCCTTGTGGTTCCCTTTATCACGCCATGCTATAATTAAAGTTTGTCGCAGACCAGATAATTAAATTCGACGTAGACTCGAGAACTCTGAATATCTCTGGCCTTGGAGTGAACTGCATTTATGATTAAATCGTGCCCTTGAGACCAAATTTTATTTTTGATTTTTCATATCTTTGCATATGTATATGCATAAATATAGTGCTTGTAAATAAAATGTAAAGTGTTCCCATGAACCTAAAAGTAGGCCCCCTACTACTTGAAGGCGTTATAAATTTAATAAAGGCCGAGATGTCTCAATAGTATCACTTCAATGTTATGACATGCAGAATTCATTCCCAACAAGAACTTAAAACATGTCAGGTTGTTCTCAATTTGATAGGTAAATCTCAAATTTGCGTGTTTTTATAATTGAATGTCTTATTCCATCTTCCATCCTTATGTTAATACCGTACTGGATAGCGTTATCCTACGCATATCAACGTATACTTTAAATGTATTTACAGACTTATTTTTATAGAGATTATTGAATGGTGCTCTTTTATAAAAGGGTTTCGATAAAAATTCGATTCCCTTTAAAAATTTCGATTTTTAAAAGGTTGCCAATAAAGATTATCAAACATTTACCGGTGAAAGTGATCAAAAGGTTACTGATAAATTTGAATGTTTTAAATTTGAAGTTCAATCTACTATTCTTATACTAATACCATGATGGAACTTTATTTCCTAGCGTATTTAAAATGCACTATAAAAGCTTTTATGACCTTTTTCCTAGAGGTTTTTTGAACAATGGTATTTTATTAAAGAACATAAAACCATAATCATTTTTGTATCTAAAACATAATATGCAAAAACCTTTATAGTACAAAAACCATATTTACTCCCATATGGCTTAACATTGTTGGTGAATTATATTGGGGCTTATTTATTTCGCTATTTAGTTTCCATATTTCCGTAGAGATCTATTCCAAGGTAATTATTTAAATTTCCATATAAAATAAACTCACATGCATCATGGTTGAAAGTAAACAAAGATTATTGGCATTCTTACAGTTCGATTTCAACTGCATCTAATGGAACACCGAATTTAGTACGAAATTGAAAACAGAGATGAGCACAACAGAGATCCAAACTTAGAACAGCATATTGCATTATCAATAAATAGTATTGGACAGAACATTTGCTGCAAAAGGCAAAGTAAGCACTGAGAAAGGCTTAGAATGGTTGACAACAAAGGCATCAGCTACGAAATGAGATATCAGAGACATCCAGAAAACAGCGCAAAGCTGAAATCAATAAAATGGGAAATGCAGCTCCCATAAGCAGAGACATGCAAAAATCACCACGAAATTTATTTGATGACATTTTGCTACGCGAAACTGGAGGAATTTCCACGAAAGAGATGCTCAGCGTATTACAAAAGGATATAAAATTATGATTGCCGTCCAATATACGTCGCGGAAAGGATCATAAGAATAATAAGCAGTCAAGAATTTTCTGCGTATTCAATGCATTTGCAACGTAAAAGTTATAGTGAAATCGTCTATAGATTATCTTTTTGCATTTAGACTATATTGCACTGTAACAATACTATTATATTTCGAATTAAATAAGGCTACATTCGAAATTATTATAGATAAAAGGAATTTGTCTCGAAATAATATTTTATTATTTACCGGTCAATCAAAAAATGAATTTTAAAGTTAAATGCCAATGAAATATAGTTTGTCCTCCATTCTATAAGTGATACGGTAATTTGTTTTTAAAATATTCGACATATTAAAAAATAAACATTTTCGATATGAAATATTTATTTACTCTATAGTAAATATTCGCTATAATAAGAAATTAAATATTCGATACATTAATAAAACAAATATTAGATATATTAATAAAATAAATATTCGGTATATTAAGAAAGTAAATATTCAATATATTAACAAAGTAAATATTCGATGTAATAAAATTGTAAATATTTGATGTATTGAGAGAGTAAATATTTGACGTATTAATAAAATAAATATTCGATATATTAAGAGAGTAAATATTCGGTATATTAAAAGAATAAATATTCGATATATTAAGAAAGTAAATATTCGATATATTAAGAAAGTAAATATTCGATATATTAGTAAAATAAATATTTGATACATTAAGAAAGTAATTATTCGATAGATTAAGAAAGTAAATATTCGATATATTAATAAAATAAATATTCCATATATTAATAAAATAAATAAATCGATATATTAAGAGATTAAATATTCGATATGTTAATAAAATAAAATATTCGATATATTAATAAAATAAATATTCGATATATTAATAAAATAAATATTCGATATATATATTAAAAAATATTCGACAGATTATGAAAATAAATATTCGATAGATTAAAAAAATATATTTATGGGAAGCATTCGATATACTAAAATAAAAATCAGTTAATTTTTGAAACAAATAATTAAATTTTAAAAATTTTTTTATCTATATACAACTAAACTTTTACTTAAATTGCTTATATTAAAAATATTCCATACGAAATAATTGTTATGTTAAAAAGATAAATATTCGACATAATATATTAAATATATTTAAAAAAAATATTTATATAAAATATTCGATATGTAAAATTTCAAATAAAAATTATTCGATATATTTAAAAAAATATTTGAATATAAAATATTCGATATTTTATAATAATCAAAAAAATAAAATATCGAATATAGCCTATAATAAATAATAAAAATAAAATATGAAATAAAAACAAATAATAAATATGAAATAAAAATAAAATAATTAAAATATAAATATCGAATATAACATATTTGTGTATACATTTCAGAATCAGAGTTTATAGGGGTGATAAAATTTGCTTAAAACTTATCAAAAGGAAAAAATTTTCCTAACAATTTCCAACATATTTGATAAAAAAAACAACAACATTCAACCAATAAAAAAAAGTCATACAATATTTAATTCGTGAGATGCTTTTAAGTGACAATATTTAAAAATTGTGTGGAAAATATAAAAAAATTAAGATGCTTAAAACATTTTATAAATGTTTAAAATAAAATAAGTATAAAATGTTTTAAGCATCTTAATTTTTTTATATTTTCCACACAATTTTTAAATATTGTCACTTAAAATCATCTCATGAATTAAATATTGTATGACTTTTTTAACTATTTTCTTTAAAATAAATTAAAATTTAAAATAAAATAAAAATTTTTTTATTATATAATCAAATAATATTGCAATACATCTTTCAATAAAATGTCACTTTTATAAAAAAAAATTAAATAATGCCCACCATTTTCTTATAATTTATACAATAATATGCCAACAAGCATCATTAGATAATAAAATTTTTAATGAAATTTTTACAGCGCAAAATAACATGCTTTCTTTTTATCCTGAAGTCAACAAACTGTACAAAAATTTAAAATTATTTTTTTTATGCTAAATTGAACATATTAGCACCACACATTAGCATTAACATTAGTTTTCCTTTTTTTTTCCCAAGTTAAATCTACAAATTAACTTAACCCCAATACTACTTCAATCGGAAAAACACAGCAAAATTTTCAATGCTCATAATATATTTAACTCATTTATTCGCATAATTTCTTTTTCTTTCCATTATACCAGAGTTTTGGAATAGTGTTTAAATGTGCTTTTTGTAAGTCGCCATCAAGTCACGAGGCCATTAATGCTCCTCTTTACATGCTTTTGTTACATTCTTAAGGATAATAGAACGTGCCCATGAAATTTATTTTATTTTCCAAAATACGTTTAGATGATTTTCTCTGTAATATCTCTCCTTTTCAATTCCTTCTATTAATTCACACTCTCCCTATATCTTGTTCAAATTTTCAGTCGTTCATAAAATACTTTTTATTCATCCTCTCGAGTTCAAATACATTTTTTCTGAACTTGTAGTGGATGACACTGGATGTTAATGCAGTTTTTTCAAATATTAATTCATTCATAAAATTAATTATTTTTTTTCAGATTTAAGTTGCATATATCTACCAATAGATGGCGCCAGATAAACTTAAAAAAAAAGGAATGCAAATGATTTATAAAGGACTTTCTGCAATAGAGTGAAAAAAAGTTGGAATTGACTTAAAATTTTTGTTTTTTTATATTACTTGTTAATATTTGTTTCTTATGATTTAATAGATTGTAAAAACAATTTAAAAAATTATAGCAACCCTAATTCCGACATAACACATCCTTGTTTAACTTCTGCTTCTATCAAAATCTGCTATATCTGCTTTTATTATTTCTGTCTTCTTTTTTTAATTGTCACAAGTCCCCATGGAGGGCCAAGGCTATCTGCCTGAAAGCAGATTTCTGTGCAGGAGATGTTTCTTTACGCGGGGTAGGATTGTAAGCCCAACAGTCATATTAGACAGGGACCTATGGGCCTGATGGCTGAGTGGCTAACGCTCTGGCTAAAACCTAACGAAACCTACTAAAAGAAACTCTTGAAATATTTAAAAAGAGGTTTTATATGGGATACCTTAAGTTATAAGTTTTTTTTTAATTAATAATATAGATAAACGCAATTGTTCATTATGCATTTGTTTGATTTATAGTATCAGTTGTGTTTTTATTGAAGTAACACACTATGAAGTAAGAATTAAACAGCATTACAAAAATTTTGATTTCTTATTTAAGGTCTTATGAATCTCTGCTCGTAACTGGACGGAAATAAAGATAAATTATTAAATTTGAAAATATATATTATTAATACTTCAAATATTAAATCATCACAGTGAAACAATTCCAATATTAATGAGCCATCAACTTTGAACTTGCTTTGTACTTGATTTCGGCGTCATTTGGCATTAACTTTGAAATATTGACATGCATTCATTTCATTTTTGTGTGTCAAGACATTGACATGACTTTGACACATTGACAAATAGGTAAAAAAAAAATGTGAGTTTGCTGAGTTGAATTGAATAATTTAACCCTGCAAGCCTCTACTAACAAAGGATTTGGCCCCTCTCACTCTGTCTCCTCAGGAAGGAAAAGAAAGGGGAAACGCTCGCATTTTACACGAATTATATTAAATTTACGTAATTGTATCTATCATTGAAATAAAGCAAAGCTAATAAATCCTTTCGCTATAATTCTCGCGATAATTTTCACCTATATAGTTTTATGAAAATTTTTTATTCAAGGCCTTGCCTGCCTCATCACATAAGGTACATTTGAAGATAAATTGTTATTTTTTCAATTTCTTCTATTAGCTCACACTCTCCCTATATATATCTTGTTCAAATTTTCAATCCTTAACAAAATACTTTTTATTCGTCCACTCAAGTTCAAATATTTTTTTCAACTTGTAATGGATGATACTGATGTTAATACATTTTTTTCAAATGATAATTCATTCATCAAATTTAATTAATTAATTTTAGTGTTTTTTACATTTAAGTTGCATATATCTACCAATAGATGGCGCCAGATGTAAAAGCAAAATTTCAACTTTATTTTTAAAGGACTTTTCTGCAATATAGTAAAAAAAAAAAATTGGAATTGACTTAAATTTTTTTTTTTTTATATATATATTACTTGTTATAGACATGGTGGTAAATTCCTGGTCTTGATAACATTTGATCACACTCAACAATATCACGAGGGCATGAAAATGTAAAATATAACTAAGCAATTTTTATATAATTAACGAAATCGAAAAAAAGCTTCATATCTAATACTAATCGAAAATAGAATAGCCATTTAATCATCTCCTGCATCGAAATAAGTATCATCAGCACTTATTATAGCTAGGCTATGCGATTATCGTGCGTACTTAAATGTGCATTTAATGGTACATTCGTCACTTAATCGTCTCCTGTATCAAAACAAGCCTTCCATCTATAGAACGTCACCTAATGTTTCTTGCATGCCGTCAGAAATTACTATTACTCGATTATGAGATGTGCGTGCATAACCAACTGTACATTATCACTTAATTGCCTCCTGCATTAAGCATAACCTGATTTTCCTTGCATGCTATCAACACGTAGACTATTCAATGTACATGCACAAATAACTATACATTTAATGATACAATTATCACTTAATCGTCTCCTGAATGCATCAAAACAAGACTTCCTACAGTAGACCTTAACCTGATTTTTCTTGCATGCCATCAGCAATTACTATAACTTAATTATGCGAAGTACATGCATAACCAACTGTACATTTAATTATACAGCACACCATTTAAAAGGTTTTCTGCACCAAAACAAATCTTCCATCCAAAGAACATAATCTGATATTTCTCTAATGCTACAGGTGCTTACTGTTACTTCATTACGCGATGTGCCCATACAGCAGTGAATTTAATGATAGAATCATCAATTAATCGTCTAGTGCATTAAAGCAAGTTTTCATCTTCCGCATCCTGCTTTTTTTGTTGTACTCTCCCAACACTTATTATTTCTAGGCTATGTATACAATGCATATATAAACTGATGCATTTAAAAACTTGTTACCTTTACGTTAGTCACCTTGATCAATAAAATAAGACATGATTTTGCCAGAACTAACTCTTTGGCAAACAACTGGGTGAGGTAATAAATCACACACGTATCTGCAATGCTATTCTGACGCGTCGTCTCCGTGGATGGAAGGAATCCGATTATTTTCTATTACGAGTAAGGGCGGTAACTATTCCCTGTTTCTCTTCTTCTTCATTTTCTTTCTTTTTGAAACTTTTACGGCAGCGAATTATGCAGCACCTTTTCTCTTTTGCGAAAGTAAAATAGCCTCGTTCCACATCGCTACCATTTTCACAGATCAATCAGAGTGGCGGCGGCAGCAGCACAGAGAGGACGTTGGATTTATCGGTTGAAATGCTACAACCGGGGACAAATCTCATGAAAAGAATAATAATAGAAGAAAAAAAAGAAATTCAGTAAAAAAAAAAAAAAAAAAATAGAAATAGAAATAAAACTGTATGTAGAATGAAAAAAGGTAAAAAAAAAAAAAAGAGAAACGTCGACAAAAGAAACACGATAACATTTTCTGCGACTTGTCGTTTCTGTACCTCGTTTACATTCTCCCATAGACAAAGAGAAAGGAAAGGGGAACTAAATAAAAAAAAAAAAAGAAGAAAAAAGAAAAGTGGTACAAAAAGTGTAAAGAGGAGGATGAAAAAAAAAAAAAAAAAGCTTCAGGGAAAGGATGGAGATAAAAAGCAAAAACCGAGAAACTGAATCCACTGAAGAATTACATGTAATCTTCTTCCAAGTATTCCTCACACTCCCTCCCTACTTCTTTCAGAGTTCCGAAATTGATTCGGCCTAGCTAGCTGTCTTGCTAGGATAGCTTTCATTGTTCAAATGCACTAATGGCGAAGACAGAGCGGGAATTTCTTGTTTGTCGAACCCGGGGCCCCCAGCCATCCTGGGCGAATGGTAATGTCTCCCCAACAGCAAATCGCCGCGTGTCCTCAAATGGAAATGGGGAGCTGCATGGCAAAAGCTGAGGTGTTTTGCAGACCTCTATTTACCTTTTCCTCTCCCGTCAGTGCACCCTTTTTTTTTTTTTTTATCTCTTAAGACAATTTTCATGAATATGTTTGCCTTGAGATTGTTTTTTTGCTGCGTTGAGAAAGTGTTCGGAATAATTCCATCAAACAACTAGTATTGAATATTTAGTAGAGGCCGTTCCTGCAATAGAGGGCTTCAAATGAATGCATTTTTAAAATATAATTCTTTTTTGATGCCTTCATAATAGAAATTAAAAAAAGCTACACTGACTTCAGTTTTGGCTGAAAGAATTATATTGGAAACAATTCTTTTTTATTCAATGGTATTTTCTAAGAGAATTTAAAATGTAGCTAAATATCATACAAAATGAAATCTCATTATTCGTTGCAGTCGCAAATATTAATGCTAAGAAGTGATATCCAACAAAGCTTTACATTTAATGCACCATTTACTGATTTCCAAAAGGACTGATACCATAATTAAAAGAAAAATTGAGAAAAGTTATGGAAATTATAGATATAGATCATAGTAATTTTGCTTCTTATTTTTCTTTAATTATCTTATTCTTACTAATTTTATAAAGGGAAGAACAACAAATATTAATAAAAATAAATATTATCCAATAAAGATTTTCATTTAATGCACCTCTTTGCATGAATTGTATTGATTTCCAAAAGACTTTGATACAACAAATTGAGAAAGCTTATGTAAATTATAGATATGGGTCATAGTAATTTTTTTCTTTTTCTTTTATATTCTTATTCTTTCAAAAATGATAAAGAGATAACAACAAATATTAATGCCAAGAAACGTTATCCCACAAAACGATTTATATGCACTTTTTACATGAATTTTATTGATTTCCAAAAAACTTTGATATCATAAATTGAGAAATGTTGTTGAAATACGAGATAATAAAATTCTATTCAAGTACATTAACATTACTACGACTACTACTATTACTACACCACACAACATTACTGTGCCTAGAGCTGAGTTGCCCCTTTTTTCAGTTTGGGAATGATGTGGGTGAGAGGAGTCTGACTGGGCACTGAGACCTCTACAGTCATATGTGGTAGAGACCTTAAATGGAAATGGGGAACTGCATGGCAGAGCTGAGGTGTTTTGCTGACCTTTATTTACCTTTTCTCCTCTCCCATCAGAGAACACTTTTTTTTTTTTATCTCTTAAGACAATTTTCATGAATATGTTTGTCTTGAGATTGTTTTTTTGCTGAGTTGAGAAAGCGTTCGGAATAATTCCATCAAACAACTAGCATTGAATATTTAGTAGAGGCCGTTCCCGGCAATACAATGAGTGAAATAAACGCATTTTTCAATTCCTTCTATTAGCTCACACTCTCTCTATATATATCTTGTACAAACTTGACACTTGATGTTAATACAGTTTTTTTCAAATAGTAATTCAGTAATTAAATCTATTTAATTCATTTTATTATTATTATTTTTTAGATTTTAAGTTGCATCTACTAATAGATGGCGCCAGATAAACTTAAACAAATGAATGAAAATTATTTATAAAGGACTTTCTGCAATATAATGAAAAAAAGTAGGAATTGACTTAATTTTTTTCTTTTATATTACTTGTTTTTTGGTATAATTCTTTTTGATGCCTTCATAATAGAAATTAAAAATTTACACTGACTTCAGATTTGTCTGAAAGAGTTATATTGGAAGCAATTCGTTTTTATTCAATTGTATTTGTAAAAGAATTCATAGTAAATAGTATACAAAAAATGAAATCCTATTATTCGCTACAATAGCAAATATTAATACTAAGAAGTGATATCCAATAAAACTTTGCATGTAATGCCCCTATTTACATGAATTTTATTGATTTCCAAAAGAACTTTCATACCATAAATTGAGAAAGTTTATGGAAATTATAGATATAGATCATAGTAATTTTTTTGTTTTTCTTTTTCTTTTATTATCTTATTCTTTCTAATTTGATAAAGACCGAACAGCAAATATTAATAGTAAGAAATATTATCGAAAAAGCTTTACATTTAATGCACATCTTTACATGAATTTTATTGATTCAAAAGGACTTGGTTACGATTAATTGAGAAATGTTATTGAAACACTTGCGATATATAAAATTCTATTTAAGTACATTAACATTATTTTTAAGATAAACTAACAAAAGCAACTAATATTTTGTACTGGTAAACGAAAGGTGAGAGACTGAATGACCGGGTGGCTAGTATTACATAATTATACTACAGACATAATTATTAAATGTAATTAATATTAATCTGGCGGTCGGGGTACCATAGGTTTCGGGTTCGAGTCCCGGCGGTACCATGGATGTTTGTAGTGGTTCGGAATCCACTTTAAGCCGTAGGTCCCGGTCTCATATGACTGTTGGGCGTAGAGCTGACAACCCTAGCCCATAAAAAGAAAAGCATCTCTCGTCTCGAAATCTGCCAGTAGGTAAACGCCCAGTGTGGGCCAAGGCTGCTGATGATGATAATGATGATAACCAATGATGATGATGCTAATAAAACGAAATGTGGGGAGTTTGGATGAGTGAATAGCACTCTGCTGATAGGTTTCGGGTTCGAATCAAAGTGTGCCATGGATGTTTGTAGTGTTTCGAAATCCACTTTAAATCGTAAGTTCCTCTCTACTACTACTACTACTACACCACACCGCGTCACAGAACCTAAAGCTGAGTCGCCCTTTTACAATTTTCGAATGATGTGGGTGAGAAGAAGACGGATTCGGCTCTGTGAAGCTCTACAGTCATAGGAGATCAGAACCTACGCCTTAAAGTGGATCCGTGTGACCGCTGTGATTCGAACCCGAAACCAGATAAGAGACCATGATCTACAGTTTAACGTGGGTTCCGAGCAACTAACAAATATCCATGTCATCAACAGGATTCCAGCCTGAAGTCTGTAGCAACCTCTTTTGGTTGGAGTAATTCTTCAAGTGATAGTCATTTATATGAATTTAACAAATAAACCATTTATTCATAAGATGTTTTGAAATTCTTACATGAATATTAAGACCATAGTGAATGATATAAACATTTATGCAAGATTTATTTTAATTTATTTACACTCATGTCCATAAATTAAGGATAATTCAGAATCACACAGAAATTGAACTCTAAAATAAAAATTTCACCTGTAGAATTATCACACACATCTTGAAGAAGAATATGCAAATTACAGAAAACCACCAGATGGCGCGGATAGTACGTCACAATGATGAGAGTGTAAGAGAGGGGTATATAAGGAATGGTGGCAAAGAAGTAAAATTGTTCACAAGCGCTTTAAAAGCCTTCCAGTGCAATAACCGCATAGTTATGGCGCAAAGGAAGCATTTGGATGATTTTTACGCGGTAGAATTATCAGACGACTGGAATGTGGACGTACCCAGCTGGAAATATCCGAGGAACTTGGAATCGCCCAGAGTGTCATCTCCAGGCTTTGCTAACGATTCCAAGATGATGGTTATGTGAGTAGATGTTACAGCACAGGTCGCCCTCGAGTTACAACGCCGAACGAGGACCGGTATTTAGCAGTTACTGCCAAAAGAAACAGACGGAGCACAGCATCAGACCTGTCACGTCAGCTCTCTTCAGCCACCTGTACGACCGTTTCAAGGCAGACCGTGTACAGACGCTTACGGCACATTGGTCTATAGGCACGTAGGCCTGTCAGATGTGTTCCACTTACCGCAACTCACTGTCGCCTGCGATTAACCTGTAGCAGAGAGCATGCATTGTGGACCCCGCAACAGTGGTCTGGTGTGATGTTTTCCGACGAGTCCAGGTTTGCAGTCTGATTCTCGCCGGACTTTCATATGGAGAGCGCCAGGTACCCGTTACCACCAAGAGAACACCATTGAACGACACCGTTACGGTGGTGCAAGATGGCTCGTTTGGGGAGGAATTATTCTTGGTTCCAGAACTGACCTGCATGTTCAAAGTGTAACGATGACAGGCCACATCTATCGGGATGTCATTCTGGAACAACATGTACGTTTGTTTCGGGGCGCCATGGGTGCTGAATTTCTGTTTATGGATGACAACGCCCGTCCTCACCGTGCAAACATTGTAGACGAATGCCTTCAATTGGAGGATATCACCGTATGGATTGGCCAGCATACTGACCGGACTTGAATCCAATAGAGCATGAGTGGGATATGCTTGGCCGACGAATTGCAGCCCGTCAACCCCCTCCCACCTGTCAACCGGAACTTCGGTGGCAATTGCTTGATGAGTGGTGTAATATTTCCCCAAGATCAGATTGATAATTTGATACTCAGCATGCCTAGGCGTTGTAAGGCCTGTATTGCATCGTCCGGGAGACATACTCCATATTAACCATCATACTAACCATGTTATACTGTTTTTTGTAAACAGGTTTTTTGAAATTTGCTCCAGGGAGTAAAAATCGCAATTTTTATTAATTATGTCAAACATATAGCATCTTTTTTTGCTCTTTACCTTTTGTTTAATAAATAGACTTTACAAATAAGTCAAATTTGTTTTGCTTCTGTCCCTTTCTTTGCCTGAACTTCATTATCCTTAATTTATGGACATGAGTGTATTTGATTCAATAAAGTAATTTATTCTAACATTGCAAGTGACAATTTCCTCAAATATGGAAAAACGATTCACTTTATTTATAGAAAATAGATGTTTAGTAATTGATAAATTTAAAGGAATATCTTACAATAAATATTGTTCACAATATTAAAACTTTTATTTTTAAATGCATAAAAAGTTTAAAAAAATATTCTTCAAATTAGCCTCTCATCCTTGTTATTTACAATTTACATCGGACAGAAAAATCCATGCTGAAATCTACAAGGCAGAAAAAAACAGTCATGATTTCGAATATTTTTCCAGTTTATTTACCTAAAAGTCAGTCATCGATATGCATCATCAAAGATTTTCTTACAACAAAAAACACAACAACAAAAAAAAAAAAAAAAAAAAAAAAAGTTGAAGAAATACTTAAGAAACAAGACATGAAAATAATAATAAAAAAATATAAAAGTCCGACCCTCCAAAAAGGACTAAAGATTCCATTGAAGAAAATCGGGAAAAAGGGAACTTCAAAAACGTAAAATAAGCCAATAAACTTTTACTTTTGGTTGCAAACTGAACATATCCTTTGAATTGTTAGTGGAATTTCGTGCTTTTTGTCTTTCTGCAAAGAAAAGAAAATGGTGGATTCTTTTTTTTTTTTTTTTTTTTTTTGCCTTTGGAAGTTTTCCACCAGTTTTTTGGAAGATTTCAACATAAGGTACCTAAGTTTTTGATCCGAGCACAGATTGAATAAATATTTCTTTGCCCTTTAAAAATTTCACTTCTAAGAAACTCTTAATGCAATAAAATACTTGACTTTTAAACTTACTTTGTTATAACTTTTAGTGAATTGATCAAATTTAAGTCTATTAAAATTAAGTTCCAATTCGAAGGAAACAATAGTTTACAATAAATACTGGCCACCTAAACGTATTTTGCTATAAATGGAATGGACAAGTTTAATGGAAAATGAATTGGACAAATTTAGTTCTATTAAAATTATGTTCCAATTCGAAGGAAATAATGTAATGCAATAAAATACTTGCCCCCTAAACGTACTTTGCTATGACTTTTAGTGAAATGGACAAATTTAGTTCTACTAAAATTAAGTACAAATTTGAAGTAAATAATATAATGCAATAAAGTACTTGCCCTCTAAACTTACTTTGTCATAACTTTTAGTGAATTGAACAAATTTAAGTCTGTTAAAATTAACTTCCAGTTCGGAGGAAATAATGTTTTGCGATAAATACTTGCCTTTTGAACTTACTTTGTTGTAACTTTTAGTGAATTGAACAAATTTAATTCGACTATGATTAAGTTCCAATTCGAAGAAAATAATATAATGCAATAAAATACTTGTCCTCTAAATTTACTTTGTTATTTAAATTGAACGAATTTAAGTCTACTTAAATTAAGTTTCAATTCGAAGGAAATAATATTGTACAATAAATGCTTACCCTCTAAAAGTACTTTACGATAAATTTTAATGAATTGGACAAATTTAGCTCTATTAAAATTATGTTCCAATTAGAAGGAAATAATTTAATGCGATAGAATATTTGCCTCCTAACGTACTTTAATATAACTTTTAATGAATTGGACAAATTTAAATCTACAAAAATTAAATTCCAATTTGAAAGAAATAATATTGTACAATAAATACTTGCCCCTAAACGAACTTTTTACCAAAAATTTTTAACGAACTGGACAAATTTAAGTCTAGTAAAATTATGTTTCAATTCGAAAGAAAAATATAATGCAATAAAAGACTTGCCATCTAAACATACTTTGTTATAACTTGTTGTTTTTGTTTGCTATAAATTTTCTAAAATTAGGTACCAATTCAAAGAAAGCAATTATTCTGAAGGTAATTTATCTTTGCATCATATATTGTTTTTTCAATATGATGTATGAATATTTGTTCTAATCAAAAGTTTCGGAAAGAATATTGAAGACGTATATAAATAAATATTTTTATATTGAAAATTATTGCTATTATGAAAATTTTTACTACTCTTTTTTTTGAAAATAATATTAAGCTACTTTAAACTTTAATTTAAATATTTGATTTACTTTATATTTTTAAATAAAAAAAGAGTGTTATACAATAAAAGTTCAATATATTACACTTATAAAGCAATTTTTTACATTATCTAATTTTAAAAGCTTATATTCATGAAATTAGCAGACATTTGGTAATGGTATTTTACATTAATGTTAGTGGACTTTTCTACTTAACATATTTATTTAAAATAATTAAAATTTAATTATAATTACATATAAAGAAATTCTTACCATAGAAATGTTAATTCCTTTATTTTTAAATAAACATAAAATATAAATAAACATTATTTTCAAATACGTATTAATTTAAAAATATAAGAATAGAATTTGTATTCAAATTTTTAAATCTATTCTTATAATAATCAGCTTTATTTTTAAAATTATTATGATGTCTCAATTGCAGTAAAAGGAGTCACAATATATTGCCACTTATTTTTAGCGATATTAATCTTATTTCAAATTTAAACTAATTTAGAAAAATATGGATGCCTGTCTAGACAACAGATTTTCTGTGCTATTAGACATCGCACACAGCAAAATAATCTGTAAAACAATTACTTTTCTATCGTATTTCTCATAAAATAGCATACAATCCAACTTCAAGATTTTAAAAAAGGACGCAATTATTAAAAGAAGTTTTAAGAAATCGCGTTTGGCAACACTGCAATCTTATTAGGGAAAAATAAAAGGGAAAATAAGTGAAGGGAAAAATAAATAATCTGTGCAACTGATTACATCTCCAATATTCAAAAATGGTCTAATGCAATTATTTGTGAATAAAATTACATCATAGACAAGACCAATAATTATAGAAAGTAAAACAAAAAAATATTTTTTTAAAAATTTTATTCCTTAAATCAGTGTTGCATTTTACGACAATAATTTACACAAATACCATTCCTCGGAAAATGAAATTAGACTTCGTATAAATTGTCTTCCATTTTATTAAGGGATTATTTTCGAAACATAAATTTAATAAAATATATTTACTGTGGGACTGTTTATTTGCCATTTATTTATGTGCTTGAATATTTTATATAAAATGAAGATAAAATAAATTAAAATAAAATAAAGAAACAAAAAGAGATGTTTTATTTAATAAAGCAGATCAAGAATTTGTCTAAAATTGAATTTATTTAAATACCTTAGAATATTGTTTCACCAATATTCAGTTTCAGAAACTAGTTTTATTTCTTAAAAATAAATTAAGTAAGTAAATAAAAAAAACAACGACAAGTTAACACAGATGCGAACTATTTTTCTTTTTTTTTTTTTTTCCCCGTTACCGAAAAATCAAAATTCTCAATAATCAAGATTTAAAAAAAAAAAAAAAATGATTTTTAACACAAAATATATTTGTGATTTTTTTTTTCTTATTTAAAACTTAAATCTTCAGTAATGGGGATGCTATTAATGTATAGTTCGACCCAAGATTGTGTATATATATATGTAAATATCCATTTTTAAACCAGTAACAGAAGAACTGATTACAGTAAAACCCCGCTTAACGTTGGATGCGCAACGAAAAGATTACCGCGCTAAACGAAATAACGTTAAACGTTCATTTCAATAAGAATGTTTCACTCTTTGATCCCCATTAAAAGATTTCAATAAGAATGCTTCACTTTTTGTTCTAGATTAAGGGGATTTTCAGTAAGGTTAAAATTTTCACTTTTTGGTTCATATCAAAAGATTTTTCATTTTTTGTTTCACATCAAAAATATTTCAATAAGATTTTTCCCTTTTATTCTACATCAAGGAGATTTCAATAAGATTAAATTTTTCCTACATTAAATAGATTTTAATAAGTTTAAAATATTTGCTTCTTGTTCCACATCAAAGTAGATTTTAATAAGATTAAATTTTCCCATGTTCCGCACCGAGGAGATTTCAAGAAGATTAAAATTTTAATTTTTTGTTTCGAATAAAGGAGGTTTCAATATAATTAAGTTTTTCATTTTTTTCGTTCCACATTAAGGAGATTTCAATAATAATTTTTTTTCCATATCAATGGAATTTCAATATGATAAGTATTTTCCCTTTTTGTACCACATCAAGAAGATTTCAATATGTTGAAGTTTTTCACTTCTTGTTCTTCATTAAGATTTCAATAAGATTAAAATTTTCACTTTTTGATCCCCATCAAAATATTTTAATAAGAATGCTTCACTTTTTATTCCACATCAAAGAAATTTCAATAAGATTAAATGCTTTAATCTTTGTTCTACATACAGGAATAAATTTCTCTTGCAAAAACACGATGTGAGAAAGTTTTAAGGTTCTATTCAACGGGCAACTGCAAACAAGTAAACGTCTCTACGAATCTTTAAACAATACATCATGGACCATCTTTCCAACTCGAAATGTGTGTCAAACATTTCGCAAAAGAGCCACATCACGCATTCTTAGAGGAGGCCCATCCGTTTTAATTATTCAGAGGTCCGACTCTTAAAACCTAATTAAGCGCAATCATGGCCAGAAACATTAAGTCGCCCTTGACTGCTGCCTGCTGTAATTGTATTCATTTGCCAAGAAGTGGTACATGGACTGCTGGCAATTAACCATCCTGCAAGAAATGGTGCGTGTGGCCAGCCACGTAACAATTTATCACGATTACGGTCACGTGATATCCCCCTTCCCAAGAAATGGTCACATTTTTAGGACTCGTATGGTGGTAATTTTAAATTTCTCCCAGTGGGCGAGTGAGACAAGTTCTTCACACTCGTCGAGTAAGACTACTTCTTTTTGTTATTAATTACCAACGAAAACACCATTTTCTTTTTTGTGGCAAGTTTTTATCGTAGGAATATTAGTTTTAGAAGGGAATTTCAAAGGTAACGTTAATTAAGTTTTTTTTGCTTTGCTGTTCAAATTAAAAGTAACAATGATTAAAGCAGAGATGTTTAGAGTTAGATTTTCTTTACTTTTTTTTTTTTTTTTTTTTTAGGTATTGTTAATATGGTTTAGTCAATTTGAATCTAAAAATCACTTGGAATTAAATCATTTGTTTTAAAAAATAAACCATTTTTCCCGTATAAGAATGAGTTTGCTCTGTTTCTCTTTCCTTTTCTTTTTCAAATTAAGTAAGTATATGAAATACAGTAAAATAGCTTCTTAAAAATTTAAAATCAAACTGTTTTGAATCTAACATAAAATACTACTAGAACTTCAAATTAAAATACTGCTTATAACTTAAATATTTCATTAAAGAAATAAGTATAATTTTTCCACACAAAGCTGAAATTGTCCATTTTTAACTAAAAAAATATATAAAGACAAGAAATTTAACGTTAAAAGATTTCAATATGAATTTTCACTTTTTGTTCTACATAAAGAGATTTCCATTAGAATATAATTTTCCATTCTTGTTCCACATCAAGGAGATTTCTATAAGATTAAAATTGTCACTTTTGTTCCACATCAGGAAATTTCAATGAGATTAAAAGTTTTACTTTTTTATTTTTACGCGCAGAAGAAACAGTCATGCAAAACATGACGAAAGAAAGTTTTTAAGTTTATATTCAACGGCAACTACAAAACACGTAAACGACTCTTGACTATTCTGGAAGCAAATACATCATGGAACATCTTCCCAACTGGGAATGTGTGTGAAACATTTCGAAAAAGAACCACATCACGCACTCTTAAAGGAAGCCCGTCCGTTTTTAATTGTTCAGAGGTCCGACTCTTAAACCTAATTAAGCACAATCATGGCCAGAAACATTAGTTGCCCTTGACTGCCACCAATTGTATTCATTTGCCCGAAGTGGCACACGGACTGGCAATTAACCATTTTGCAAGAAATGGTGCGTGTGGCCTGCCACGTAACAATTTATCACGATTACGGTCACGTGACACTACGAAGAAGTGGTCATTTTTAGGACTCGTGTCGTGGTAATTTTAAATTCCTCCCAGTGGGCGAGCGAGACAAGTTCTTCACACTCGTCGAATGAGACTCCTTCTTCTTTTTATTAATTACCACCACAGAAAATGCCATTTTCTTTTTGTGGCAAAAGTTTTTTCTAGTAGAAATATTAGTTTTGTTAGCTTTAAAGGGCATTTCAAGGTAACACTAAAGTTTCTGCTTTTGCTATTCAAATTAAAAGTAGCATTGATTAAAATAGAGATATTTAGAGTTATATTTTTTTTTTTTTTATTTCTTGTTGGCAAGGCTCAATAAAATTCGGACTAAAAATCCCTTTTTTTTTTTTTTATTTTATTTTTCAGGTTAAATAAGTTTATTCAGTACAGAAAGATAATATTTTAACAATACTGTATAGAACCTAAAATAGAATACTGCTAGGGACTTTAAATTAAAATATTGCTTGTAACTTAAATATTTCATCCAGGAAATAAGTCTTAATTTCTCACACAAAACTGAAATTGTCCATTTTTTAATTAAAGTACATAAAGAACAGAAATTTAACATCGTAAAAATATAATGATACTGCTTGAAACTTAAAATAAAATACTGTTAGAATTTTACATTAAATATTGATTGTAATTTAAAGATTTATTTAAATATGTCGTAATTTTCAAACAACTGAAATTGCTGTTTTTTAATAAGCAAGGGCTGCCCCTCTGCTGCAGCACCAATTTTAATCTTATTGAAATTTCTTTGATATGGAACAAAATGTGAAAGATTTAATCTTATTGAAATCTTCTTGTTGCAAAACTAAAAGTGAAAAATCCTTCCTTATTCAAATACTCTTAATGTAGAAGAAAAAGTGAAAAATTTAATGTTGAAATCTCCTTGATGTGGAACAAAAATGAAAAATTTTAATCTTATTAAAATTTCCTCGATGTGGAGCATTTATTAAGTGAAAATTTATTCTTATTGAAATCTTCTTGATGTGGAACAAGAAGGGAAAACTTTTAATCTTATTGAAATCTACTCTATGTGGTGCAAAAAGTGAAAAAAATTTTTCTTATTGATATCGCCTTGATGTGGAACAAATTGCAAAAATTATTAATCTTCTTTCACGTTATTTAACTATCTCGCGAAAGAAATTTAAATAAATATTAGACCTTCACACTAACCCACGGCGTGATTTACAAAACCACAAGGCCTATTCTGACCTGTTCAGGCACTTCTGGTCGAATCGTCACAGATCTCTCTCTCTCCGTCAAAAATCTCCTTTAAGACAATCCGTCAACATGGGAGAGGGTCAGCTTCTCTCACTTATAATTGAAGCAGACAATTCTCAGCTCGTGCTCTGTCACCCATCACGATGGAACAACTCATAGTTTCGTCCGTACTGTAATTATTCCGATCAATGATGGATGCACAGACATTCGATAATTTTATGAATCTCATTATACATGATACTGAATATCTGCTATGAGATTTGAGTGACAGATTGTTCTCATTAGTACAAAACACTCATCGCATGTAATATAACAACCCACAATAACGCTCGTCTTCTGCCAAATTTGAGTATGAGTACATTATTATACATTTTCAAATAACATACATTCTGGGAATGAAATGCCAAAAACTCTTCTCGTGAGAAAAAAATTCCTGCAAACATATTTGAATATTGATATCAACGATACCAAAATTTCTACCATTTTCATTTAATTATTTTCATCAACAATTACACAACAAAGATTTTTTGGAATATCAGAATGGAGACGTTAATTATTCGTCTTAAAACTGCTATTTTAGCAGAATCATTTGCTATATTAACAGCATTGACAATCCTTTCACTTGTAATAAGATGGAAACGCTAAATAACATTGTACGAGGCATGAAATAACCTTTTCTAGTTTAATCAGAGGCATAAAAGTAATCAGATTAAACTCCCAATCTAATATAATCAACACACAGCGTCTTCGGTGGGAAAATACTCCAGCAACTGACGGCCCCGTTCTCAGGGCAGGTGCTTCTGAAACCTTTACTTCCGCTCCCAGACCATCTGTTCCGTTCCCTGACCGACCACAGAAAGTCTTCTGGACGCATAACAGCGAAAGTTATCGGGCGTGTGCGACGTCTTGTCATTAATACTTTGTCCCAAATGCGTCGTTATAAAACGACAACGTCTTTCCCAAATCCCGAAATGTCAGTGTCCTGATCGGAAGAGCCACTGATGCTGGCAACACCGAAGAGGGGCCCAAAGTAATTGCCAATACAGCCAGCTGACATTCGCCGTCACTGCGGAAGAGACGAATAATGAAATGGCAAATGAATGAATTTGCAGTAATTGAGGTTGGTGCATTTGCGGCAAACGGGAAGTTTACTTTAAATTCAGGTGCGAGGCTCGTAATTGTGTATTAATGTGGTTAGGAAATGGACGGTCGATGTGTGATTGTTGAAATTACAGTGTGAATTTCTGACAATCATTGAGGTATTCGCTAACACAGCAAATTTCTGAAAATGCCATTTAAGACATTTTCTTAAATTTAAATCACTTTCAAATGGTTCTTCCTTGTATTATGTTATAAATTTCTTATCAAGTTTATTCAAAGCAGTTAATCTCACGCATTTAAATTGATGTTTATATATACTGAATTCAATATTTTTTGCTCCATTAAGATTGGTTTATCTTTGATTTCACGATTTCCTTGGCGTAATAAATTTTTGGAAGTGCCAGTTTAATTTTTAATATAGTTGTCAAGACGTATAGTTTATTTATTTTTGTTATCATTTAAGATATTGTATTTTATTGTAATTAGCATTCAAGGATTGTATATATACACAACATAATAATTTATTAAACATACGAATATCCATAATTTTTACACATTGTAGCCATAAATAAATTAGAGGTTTATATTATGTAAGTATGGTCTTCATGACCTAGTGGATAGCACTCTGGCACTTAATGCCGCAAGGTTCGAGTTCCTGCGATGCCATGTATTTTGTAGTGGAACGGATTCCACTTTAAACCGTAGGTTCCGTGGTAATAGGATCATAGAGTTTTGTGGGGATAGTGGGCTACCGGTGCCCCCTGGGTAGTGCTAAATGAGTAACAGCGGGGCAGCGCTTGCTTATTTTTACTCTTTGTTCCACATCTTAGAGATTTCAATAAGAATGAATTTTTTCATTTTTTGTTCCACATTAAGGAGATTTCAATATTAATTTTTCACTTTTTTTTCATATCAATAGAATTTCAATAAGATTAAAATTTTCACTTCTTGTCCTACATCAAGATTTCGATAAGTATAAAATGCTTACTTCTTGTTCCACATCAACGAGATATCAATGAGAATAAATTCTCATTCAAAAACCTGCAACTACAAACACGTAAACGACTCTGGAAGCAAATACATCATGGAACATCTTCCCAAACTCGAAATGTATGTGAAACATTTCGCAAAAGAGCCACATCACGCACCCTTAGAGGAGGCCCGTCCGTTTTAATTATTCGGAGGTCCGACTCTTAAACCTAATTAAGCGCAATCATAGCCAGAAACATTAAGTCGCCCTTGACTGCTGGCTGCTGTAATTGTATTCATTTGCCAAGAAATGGTACATGGACTGCTGGCAATTAACCATCTGCAAGAAAGGGTGCGTGTGGCCCGCCACGTAACAATTTATCACAATTACGGTCACGTGACATCCCCCCTTCCCAAGAAATGGTCACATTTTTAGGACTCGTGTCGCGGTAATTTTAAATTTCTCCCCAGTGGTCGAGCGAGACAAGTTCTTCACACTCGCCGAATGAGACTCTTTCTTCTTTTATTAATTACCGCAGAAAATGCCACCTCTTTTCGCTTCAAGTTTTTTTTTTTTTAGTAGGAATATTAGTTTTGTTAGTTTTAAACGGCATTTCAAGGTAACATTAATTAAGTTTTTGCTTTGCTGTTTAAATTAAAGGTAGCAATGATTAAAGTAGAGATATTTAGTGTCAGATTTTTTTTTTCTTTTTTTATTCAGATCTTGTTGGTAAGGTTCAGTCAAATTGGATCTAAAAATCGCTTGTTCTTCCAATTAAATCCATTTTTTCCCACATAAGATTGAGTTTGTTCTGTTTTCTTTTCCTTTATTTTTTGGGTTAAATAAATATAGGAAGTACAGAAAGTTAACATTATAAAAATTTATGACAATACTGCTTGAATACTACAATGCTAAAATATCACTCAGAATTTTAAATTAATACTTCTTGTAACTTAAATATTTCATTAAAGAAATTAGTCATAATTTCTCCACACGAAACCGAAATTGTCCTGTTTTTTAATTCCTCCTATAAGTTCACACTCCCCTATATATATCTTGTTCAAATTTTCAATCGTTCTTAAAATACTTTTATTCATCCACTCAAGTTCAAATACATTTTTTGAAACATGTAGTGGATGACACTTGATGTTAATACAGTATTTTGAAATATTAATTCATTAATTAAATTTAATGAATTTATTTATTTTTTTTTTTTTTAGATTTAAGTTGCATGTATTTAATAATAGATGACGCCAGATGTAAGAAGAAAATTCCAACTTTATTTGTAAAGGAATTTTCTGCAATTTAGTAAAAAAAAATGTAGGAATTGACTATAAATTTTTTTTATAGCACTTGTTTTAATTAAAGAAGTATATAAATAAAAGAAATTTAACGTTAAAAAAGTTTTCAATAAGAATTTTTCACTTTCTTTCACATAAAGGACATTTAAATAAGATTAAATGTTTTACTTTTTTAATATACATGCAAGAAGAACACTTGCAAAAACATGACGAAAGAAAGTTTTAACTTTTCTTTGTGGTTCAAATTAAAAGTGGCAGCAATGATTAAAGTAAAGATGTTTATAAATAAAATACTTTAAATAATTTACTGATTTGAACCTAAAATAAAATAGTAATATAAACTTTAAATTATAATTATAAACTAAAATTATTACTAAGGTAAGCTTAAATATTTCATGAAAGAAATAAGTATAACTTTTCCCCACAAAACTGAAATTGTCCATTTTTTTTTTAATTAAAGAAGTATATAAAGTAAAGAAATTTAACGTTAAAAAAGATTTCAATAAGAATGTTTCACTTTTGTTTCTAAATGAAGAAGATTTCACTAAGATTAAAATTTTCACTTTTTGATTAACATTAAAAAGGTTTTAATAAGAATTTTTCATTTTTTGTTTTCATCAAGGATATTTCAATAAGATAAAATTTTTCAAATTTTTTTCCACATCAAGGCGATTTTAATACGAATATAAATTTCCCTTCTTGTTCCACACCTAAGAGATTTCAATAAGATTAAATGTTTTACTCCTTGTTGTGAATGCATGAAGGAATAAATTTTCATGCAAAAACCTGACGAAAGAAAGTTTTAATGTTCTATTCAACAAAAGCTACTAGCTTAAACGACTCTACTATTCTGGAAGCAAATACATCATGAAACATCTTCTAAACTGGGAATGTGTGTGAAACATTTCGCAAAAGAACCACATCGCGCACTCTTAAAGGAAGAACGTCCGTTTTAATTATTCAAAGGTCCGACTCTTAAACCTAATTAAGCGCAATCATTGCCAGAAACATTAAGTTGCCCTTGACTGCCGCAATTGTATTCATTTGCCCGAAGTGGCACACGGACAGCTGTCAATTAACCATCCTGCAAGAAAGGGTGATTGTGGCACGTAACAATTTATCACGATTACGGTCACGTGGCATCCCCCTGCCCGTCCGAAGAAATGGTCACATTTTTTAGGACTCGTGTCGCGGTAATTTTAAATTTCTCCCCAGTGGCGAGTGAGACAAATTCTTCACACTCGTCGAATGAGACTCCTTCTTCTTTTATTAATTATCACAGAAAACGCCATTTCCTTCTGTGGCAAGTTGTTTTTTTCTAGTAGGAATATTAGTTTTAGAAGGGCATTTAAAGGTAACATTAATTAAGTTTTTACTTTGCTGTTAAAAATTAAAGGCAGCAGTAATTAAAGTACAGATATTTAGTGTCAGTTTTTTTAATCTTGTTGATAAGGCTAAGTCAAATTACGTCTAAAAATTTTTGGAATTTAAATATTTGTTTAAAAAATTGATAATTTTTCCCACAAAAGATTGAGTTTGTCATTCTCTTCTTTTATTTTCTTTTTCTAGTTAACTAGGTATATTAAGTACAGAAAGTTAACATCTTAAAAATATAATAATACTGCTTGAATCTTAAAATAAAATACCACTAGGAACTTCAAATTAAAATACTGCTTGTAACTTAAATATTTCATTAAAGAAATAAATATAATTTTTCCACAGAAAATTGAAATTGTCCATTTTTTTTTTAATAAAGACTTATACAGAGAAAAGAAATATAACGTTAAAGAAGATTTTAATAAGAATTTTTCACTTTTGTTCTACATCAGGGAGATTTCAATAAAAATGTTTCACTTTTTGTTCTATAAAGGAGATTTCAATACAAATGTTTCACTTTTTGCACTACAGCAAGGAGATTTCACTTTTAAATTTTACACTTTTTTTTATAGGCAATTTGAATAAAATTAAATGTTTTACTTTTTTTTCTACATTCTTTAGAGGAGACCCGTCCGTTTTAATTATTTAGCGGTCCGACTCTTAAACCTAATTAAGCGCAATTATAGCAGAAACATTAAGTCGCCCCTTGACTGCAGGCTGCTGTAATTGTGTTCATTTGCCCTGACTGCTGGCAATTAACCATCCTGCAAGAAATGGTGCGTGTGGCCCGCCACGTAACAATTTATCACGATTGCAGTCACGTGACACCCCCAAGAAATGGTCACATTTTTAAGCTTCGTGTCGTGGTAATTTTAAATTTCTCCCCAGTGGGCGAGTGAGACAAGATCTTCACACTCGTCGAATGAGACTCCTTCTTCTTTTTTATTAATTACCACAGAAAATGCCACCTTCTTTTGTGGCAATTTTTTTTTTAGTAGAAATATTAGTTTTGTTAGTTTTAAAAGGGTATTTCAAGGTAACATTAATTAAGTTTTTGCTTTATGGTTCAAATTAAAGTCAGGAATGATTAAAGTAGAGATATTTAGAGTCAGATTTTCTTTTTTGTCTAAATATCGCTTTGAATTTTATCATTTGTTTTAAAAGTCATTATTTCTCCACACGAAACCGAAATTGTCCTAGTTTTCATTTTTTTCTTAAATTAATTATATAAAGAACAGAAATTTAACATTAAAAATATAATAATACTGTCTGAAATTTAAAATAAAATACTGCTAGGAAATTTAAATTAAATATTGTTTACAACCTAAATATTTAATGAAATAAGTTGTAATTTCACCACAACTGAAATTGTCCTGTTTCTCCTTTTTTTTTAATTAAACAAGTATATAAAGAACAAAAAGTCAACATCTTAAAAGCATAATAATACTGCCGGAAATCTGAAATAAAATACTAAAAGGAATTTTAAATTTAATACTGATTGTAACTTAAATATTTAATGACAGAAATAAGTCATAATTTCTCGACACGAAACCGAAATTGTACTGTTTTTCATTGTTTTGATTAAAGAAGTATAAAAAGAACTGAAATTTAATATTAAAAATATAGTAATACTGTCTGAAACTTAAAATAAATTGCTACTATGGTCGTTTATAACATAATACAAATAAGAACCATTTGAATTATGATTTCAATTTCAGAAAAATGTCTTAAAGGGCGTTATCAGTAATTAGCTGTGTCATCGAATCCCTCAATGATTGTCCGAAATTCACACTTTAATATCAACAATCACACATCGCCGGCCATTTCCCGAGCGCATTAAAACACAATTACGAGCCCGCACCTAAATTCAAAGTAAACTTTCCCTTTGCCGCAACTTCAATTACTGCAAATTCATTCATTTGCCATTTCATTATTCGTCTCTTCCGCACTGACGGCGAATGTCCGCTGGCTGTATTGGCAATTACTTTGGGCCCTTTTCGGTGCTGCCGGCATCAGTGGCCCTTCCGATCAGGACACTGACATTTTCGGGATTTGGGAAAGGACGCTGTGGTTTTAAAGCGGACGCATTTGTGACAAAAATGTCTCCAAGACGTCGTGCACGCCTGATAACTTTCTCCGTTATATGTCCAGAAGATATTCTGTGGTCGGTCGGGGAACGTTAGTAGATGGTCTGGGACCGGAAGAAAGATTTCAGACGCACCTGCCCTGAGAACGGGGCCATCAGTTGCTGTAAGTGGCTGTGTGTTGATTATATTAGATTGGGAGTTTAATTTGATTACTTTTAAGCCCTGCTTACTAGAAAAGATTACTAGAATACTGCTTGTGATACATTAAAGACATAAAATATAATTTATCCACACGAAATCGAAATTGTCCTGTTTTTCCTTTTTTAATTAAAGGAGTTTAAAAAAAAAAAAATAGAAAATTAATGTAGTAAAAAATAAATAATACTGTCTGTAAATACTGCTGTTAACTTAAATATTTCATTAATGAAGTGTCTTAATTTCTCCACACAAAACTGAAATTGTCCATTTTTTTTAAATTAAAGTATGTAAATAACACAAATTTAACATCGTAAAAATATAATAATACTGATAGAAACTTAAAAACAATTCCGTTAGGAATTATAAATTAAATATGGATTGTAATTTAAATATTTAATTAAAAAACAAGTCACAATTTCCCCACACAAAGTTGAAATTGTCCTTTTTTAGTTAAAGAACTATATAAAAAATAGAAGTTTAACGTTAAAAACATAATTATACTGCCTGGAACTTAAAACAATATACTACTAGGAATTTTAAATTAAATACTGCTTATAATTTAAATATTTTTTTAAAGAAATAAATTATAATTTCTCCATACAAAACAGATATTGCCCTGTTTTTCTTTGGTTTAATTGAAGTATATAAAAATATAAATTTAACATCAAATACAAAAAAATATTAGTATCTTTAATTTCGGTTTAATATACAACCTTTGCAAATCGTATTTGAAAGCAATGCTAAATTACTACAACTTTTCGACAACTATTTTAGACCATAAAATATATACCATCGTTGAATGCTAATTACAAAAATTTTTTTATTGTAAAAGTATCTTAAATAACAACAAAAAAAATTATAAACTATACCTTTCAACAACTATTATAACAAATTAAGCTCGCAATACAAAAAATTCATTACTTCAATAAAATCATAGATAAACCAATTTTAATGGAAGAAAAATTTATTAAATTTAGTATAACATAAACATAAATTTGCTTAATTCTTTTTAATAATATTGATATGACATTTATAACATAATACAAAGAAGAATAATTTGAATTATGATCTCAAATTGTGTAAAATCTTAAATGGCATTATCAGAAATTTGCTGTGTCATCGAATCCCTCAATGATTGTCCGAAATTCACACTTTAATTTCAACAATTATCGACCATCCATTTCCCGACCGCAGGAAAACGCAATTACGAGCCTCACACCTAAATTTAAAGTAAACTTCCGTTTGCCGCAAATGCACAACTTCAATTACTGCAAATTCATTCATTTGCCATTTCATTATTCGTCTCTTCCGCATTGATGTCGAATGTCCGCTGGCTGCATTGGCAATTACTTTGGGTTCTCTTCGGCGTTGCCACCATCAGTGGCCCTTCCGATCAGGACACTGACATTTGGGGATTTGGGAAAGGACGTTGTCGTTTTAAAGCGGACGCATTTGTGACAAAGTATTAATGATAAGACGTCGCACACGCCTGATAACTTTCGCCGTTATGTGTGCAGAAGACTTTCTGTGGCAGGTTCGGGGAACGTTAGCAGATGGTGGTTTGGGACAGGAAGAAAGGTCTCAGACGCACCTACCCTGAGAACGGGGCCGTCAGTTATTGGGGGGTATTTTCACACTGTGTGTTGATTATATTAGATCCGGAGTTTAATTTGATTACTTTTAGGCCTCTGCTTACCAGAAAAGGTTATTTCAAGTGTTGTATATATTTAACATGTTCATATGTTGTGCATGTTATTTAACTTTCCCATCTTATTGAAAGTGAAAGGATTGTCATTGCAGCTAAAATAGCGATTGATTCTGCTACAATAGCGATTGATTCTGTTGAAATAACAATTGATTCTGTTAAAATAGCAATTGATTATGTTAAAATAGCAATTGATTCTACTGAAATAGCAAATGATTCTGCTAGAATAGTAGTTTTACCATGAATAATTAGCGTTTTCATTACAATATTGCAAAAAAATCTCTGTTTTATAATTGTTGATGAAAATAATTGATTAAAATTTTGCTATGCGTCATATCTATATTTAAATATGCTTAAAACCAAACCAAACATTTTAGTGAAATCACATGATAGTAAATTAGATACGGTTAATTTGGTTAGTCACTATATGGACATATTGTGAACTCTTAAGGCTCATTAGACTAGGACCATCAGTTTATAACGAGGATTTCGAACTACTCACAAACATCCGTAGCACCACCAGGATTCGAACCTGATGCCTATGGTACCAACTTCCACAACTTCAGTGAATTGGCTATCAGGCACAGTAAATAGTAGTCAGATATATTGAAATATAACGGCATTAAATGAAATTTGCAGTTGAAAATAAATTTGCTGTGATCATTTTTACTAATGACGGAAATGTAACGAAATATTTAAGTTAGAAGCAATATTTTAATGTTATAAATTTATTTAACCAGAAAAATAAAACTAAAAAAAGAAAAAAAAAAAAAAAAAAAAAAAAAAAAAACAGGACAAACTCAGTCTTATGTGGGAAAAATTTACCTATTTTTAAAGCAAATGATTACATTTCAAGTTATTTTTAGACAGAATTTGACTGAGCCTTATCAACAAGAACTAAAAAAAAAAAAAAATTTAACTCAAAATATTTCTATTTTAATCATTGCTACCTTTAATGTGAACAGCAAAGCAAAAACTTAATTAACGCTACCTTGAAATGCCTTTTTAAAACTAACAAAAGTAATATCCACGCTAAGAAAAACTTTGCCACAAAAAAAAACCTGTGTTTTCCGTGGTATTAATAAAAGAAGGATTCTCATTCAACGAGTGTGAAGAACTTGCACTCGACCACTGGGGAGAAATTTAAAATTCACGTCATGATTCCTAAAAATGTGACCCTTTCTTGGGACGGGGGGTTGTTACGTGACCGTAATCGTGATAAATTGTTACGTGGCGCACCACACGCACCGTTTCTTGCAGAATGGTTAATTGCCAGCAGTCCGTGTGCCATTTTGGGCAAATGAATACAATTACGGCAGCAGGCAGTCAAGGGCGACTTAATGTTTCTGGCTATGATTACGCTTAATTAGGTTTAAGAGTCAGGACCTCTGAATAATTAAAAGGACGGGCTCCCCTAAGAGTGCGTGATGCTCTCTTTTGAGAAATGTTTCACACACATTTGAGTTGGGAAGACGGTTCATGATGCATTTGCTTTCAGAATTGTTTAGACTTTACATGTTTGCATAGTTGCTGTTGAACTATCTTTCATCATGTTTTTTGCATGAGAAATTCTTCCTTTATGTAGAACAAAGAGTAAAACATTTAATCTTATTGAAATATCCATGATGTGGAACAAATAGTGAAAATGCTAATCTTATTGAAATCTTGATCTAAAACAAAAAGTGAGCATTTTTTAATCTTATTGAAATTCCATTGATATGAGAAAAAAGTGAAAAGATTATTATTGAAATCTCTTAATTTGGAATAAAAAAAAAGGAAAAATTCATTCTTTTTTGAATTATCCATGTTGTGGAACAAAAAGTAAAATAAAGCAAGGGCTTTACCGCTTTAGCCCTACCCATTGGACACTTGTAGCTTGAAGATAGGCTACGAACGCAAATCATACTACCCCCTTAACGTTCTACTATACTATTAGATCATGACCTAAGGTTTATAGTGAATTCCGAACCAATACAAATATCCATGATACCGCGAGATTCGAACCCTGTGGTTCCGAGTGCCAGAGTGCTAGCCACTCGGCCATCAGGACTATACTTACACAATATAAACCTTTAATTTAATTATGGCTGCAAAGGTATGATAAATTATGAATATTTATATGCTGAATAAATTATTATGTTGTGTGTATATATATATATACACCTTATTCTTGAATGCTAATTAGAATTTTTTTATTGTCAAAGTATTTTAAATAATAACAAAAAATAAAATTAAATTGGCAGTCCCAAAAATTTATTACTTCAATCAAATTATGAAATCAAAAGATAAACCAATTTTTTAATGGAATAAAAAAAATTTATTAAATTTAGTATCAAATAAACATGAATTTTTTTTAACGTATTTTATTATCTTGATAAAGAACGTTTATAACATAATACAAGAAGAAACATTTGAATTATGATTTTAATTTTGAGCAAAATCTTAAATGGCATTTATCAAATTCCTTAGGTCATAGAATACCTCAACGATTGTCCGAAATTCGCACTATAATTTCAGCAATTATCCATCGACCGTCCATTTTAGATTGCACTAAAAAAACACAATTACGAGGCACCTAAATTCAAAGTAAACTTCCGTTTGCCGCAAATGCACAACCTCATTACTGCGAATTCATTCATTTGCCATTTCATTATTCGTCTCTTACGCATTGATGGCGAATGTCCGCTGGCTGCATTGGTAATTACTTTGGGCCCTCTTCGGTGTTGCCAGTATCAGTGGCCCTTCCGATCAGGACACTGACATTTCGGGATTTGGGAAAGGACGTTGTCGTTTTAAAGCGGACGCATTCGTGACAAAGTATTAATGACAAGACGTAACACACGCCTGATAAGCTTTCGCCGTTATGCGTCAGAAGACTTTTCTGTCGGGTCGGGGAACGTTAGCAGATGGTGGTTTTGGGACCGGAAGAAAAGATTTCAGCCGCACCTGCCCTGAGAAAAGGGCCGTCAATTTGGTGGGGTATTTTCACACCGAAGACTCTGTGTGTTGATTATATTAGATTGGGAGTTTTTAATCTGATTACTTTTTGGCCTCTGCTTATTTCAAGTTTTGTACAATGTTGTTTAATGTTTCCATCATATTGAAAATGCAAAGAATTGTCCAATACTAAGCTAAAATAGCAGTTTTAAGATCGATGCTAACCTTCTTGATTATGATGTTCAAAAAATCTCTTTTGTATAATTGTTGATTAAAATAATTAAATGAAAATAGTAGAATTTGGTATCCTTGATATTAATATACAAATATCTTGTAGCCTTTTTTTCTCCCGAGAAGATTTGGGCATTTCATTCCCAGGAAAGGGGGAATGTATGTTATTGACAAGCGCATAGCTACAACCCATTACTTAAATTTTGACTGCACACAAAAATATTGGAGTTAGTTATATTACATGAAATAAGTGCTTTGTGCAATGACAATATCGTCTTCTTATTTTGATTTTGGTATCGTTGATATCAGTATTTGACATTTGATCCTATTGAAGAGCATTTTAAGTAAGTATATCTAAAAATAAACATTGAATTATCTCCTTTAACTGGTGATGTTGTTGTTCTAATGCAGCCGACAACACACTACAGTTAATATTTATGCCATAAGCAATTGCTTCACCACTGTAACTAATAAAACATTACCCAGGGGGCACGGGTTGTATTAAAGATATGCTACGAACGCGTGTCACACCCCCCACAACTGTACGATCCCTGAGACCGGGACGTACGGTTTGAAGTGAATTCCGAAAAAAACTACAAACATCCATAGCACCGATGGAACTCGAACCCTGTGGTAGAGAATGCCATAGTGCTAGTCACTTGGTCATCAGGACCATACTTACGTAATATAAACCTTTAATTTAATTATGGCTACAATGTATAAACAAATTATGGATATTCGTATGTTGTTCATAAATTATGTTTGTATAAATGCCATCCATGAAAGCTAATTACAACAATGTATAATTACAATAAACGTTTTTATTATCAATGTATCTTAAATAATATAACAATAAAAATAAATAAATTACACGTTTCGACAAATATTTTAAAAAAATAAATTAAGTCCGTGTAAAAGTATTGGCTACTTCAATGAAATTATGAAATTGAAGATAAAACCAGTTATAATGAACGAAAAGTTTATTGAATCAATGCTTTATAAATAAAAGAATTTGATTAACTATATTTTAATAAACTTGATAAGACGTTTATAACATAAATACAAAGAAGAAACATTTGAAATTAGGATTTTAATTTGGGAAAATATCTTAAATGGCATTATAGGAAATTTGCTGTGTCATCGAATCCATCAATGACAATTCGAAATCTACACTTTAATATCAACAATCATACATCGACCGTCCATTTCCCGAGCGCATTAAAACACAATTACGAGTCCGCATCAAAATTCAAAGTAAACCCCGCTTTCGGGCCGCAAATGCCAACCTCAATTACTGCACCATTCATTTGACATTTCCATGTATTCGCATCTTCCATGTGATTGGCAAAATGTCCGCCGGCTGTATTGGCACCATTATTTCTGACCCTATTTCGTGAGTTGCCAGCATCAGTGGCCCTCTCCGATCCAGGACATTTTGATATTTTGGGATTTGGGAAAGGACGTTGTCGTTTTAAAGTGATCCCGACGCATTTGTGACAAAGTATGAATGATAAGATGTCGTCGCACGCCCCCCCGATAACTTTTCGCCGTATGTATCCAGAAAACTTCTGGGGGGTCTGTCGGGGAAAGACAGTAGATGGTGGTTTGGGGCCGGAAGGAAAGGTTTCAGAGAATTTTTCCTGCGCTGAGAGCTGGGCAAATCAATTTACTTTTAAGGGTATTTTCCCACCGAGGCTGATAATGTTGATTATATTAGATTGGGGAGTTTAATCTGATTGCTTTAGGTATCTGCTTACTGAAACTGATTTTCAAAAGTTGCTTTGTATCTTATTAATGTTTTCATCTGAGTTATTGAAGATTGAAGATAATTAAATAATAATGCTAAATTCTTAAATCAGATTCTGCTATGATACCAATTGTAGATCCAATAAGTTTAGAATTTTCTGCTTGCTCCCGTCAAGAAGATACTAATTTGATTAGAGCATTTTTTCAGTTTTGCTCCACTTTGAATTTCAACAAGATTAAATTTTGTCTTCTAGTTCCACACAAAGAAGATTTCAATAGATTAAAAATTTTCATTTTTTGTTCACATCAAAGGCGATTTTTAAGAAGTTAGTTTTCACTTCTTGTTACATCAAATAGATTTTAGTAAGATTAAAATTTTCAGCACATACATCAAGGAGAATTCAAAAAGATTTTCTCTTTTCATTCATTAAGTAAGATTTCAATAACATTAAAATTTTCCCTTCTTGTTCCACATCAAGACAATTTCAATGAATCCAAATTTTCACTTTACATTTCTACAATAAGAAGATTTAAATAAGTTTTAAAGGTTTCAGCAATACGTAAC
>BPLR01016712.1:0-62099 GCA_021605095.1 Caerostris extrusa
CTAGCGCTCTCGAAAGCCTCGGCACGCTATAAGCCTTTTTGTATTCTGAACTTTGTGCTTCCATCATTAAATAAAACACACTTTCACATTAAATAAAGCAGTATTATTTGCACAACAATGGTATGTTTGATATTCTAATCAAAATGCGAAAGGGCGGAAAAACATCAAATCTGTTTCAAAATTTTTTTGTGGCGCGAACGCCTAATTTCCATCTGCACTAAACACACCAGTCAGAAAACAGATGCCAGCAAATATAGATATCGATCGAGACTTTGACGAAATCTGCAAGGAATAAACGTTTGTCACCAACTTACGCTGATTTGTGTTTTTTTTCTTATTTAGTATTGCAAAAGGAGCCGCAGCTATCAAAGGAACCCATTGCTGTTTTCTAAAGTAACATGCTCATCCATCCATTAGATATATTGAATACAGGCCATATTTCCATTGAAAAATCTGAAAAAACCTGTTTGTGACTTTAATAGATAATACATTAAATAATAGTGATCGCTTCATATACGTTGCCGATTAGTTTGTGAAATTTTAATATTTTATACGTCTGACCTGATCGGATATTACTGAGGTATTTGGGCTCTTTTTTATATTTCAAATAACAAACATGTTTATGTTTAGGCTTGATGATAAGTGCTATTATTAGATGTCTATGAATCCCACAGCATTATTAACACACCCACAAACTCCACACACATAATTAGAGACATACAATAAGCTGGCCACATTTAAAGGTAGATAATTTTAGATGACACCGGATGAAGGACTCCAATTTCTAAGTTGAATATCCGAAACTCACTTACGCGCTTGGTGAGCAAAATATACTTCTTCTGGATGAGAGCTCCTGTGCCAGCTGGACTAGTTATCCTGAACGTCATAAGAGGGAAGGGGCGCTCGCCACAGTAAGGGCAGAAGAAAGAGCATTGTTACACACACAATGATATATATATATATATATATATATATATATCATTTGTGTATCAAAATGATTGTGTATCACTGATATATATATATGTATATCATTGTGCATCATATATATATACAGAGAGAGAGAGAGGAGAGATTATACTACATAATGATTATACAATATATATAATAGATAGATTACATATTATATAGTTTTTGTATTAAAGCTGGATTTATAAAGCTTTTATATACTATTTAAGCTTATTCTTTATTACTATAGTCGGATTGGATTACACTAAAAACAAGCAAAATAAAATTAGTAAATGATATGTGCAAAACTTTAAATAAAAGAACTGAAGTTTCAGAAAAAAAAATTAGTATTATTTTTCAGGAAATTTAATGTTATTTATTTTAATAAATAGTCTTTTTTGTGTGGTTGCTGGTTTAAAACCCTCATAAATATATACCATATTCTAATAAATATTAACCATATTCTAATAAAAACCATATTCTAATAAATGCTATTTTTTAACTATTAAAAGCAATTTTAAAATAAATACAAAACAAAACAGTTAATTAACGAATCCAGATAAATCTTTCTGAAGTTGTTAAAGTTTTTCTCCAGTTTCAAATACTTTTAAAAAATGCGAGAGGACTTTCTGTTTCATGAAGAAGAAAATGTTCTTTCAGAGATTAAATTTCCTTTTAACAAACAATTATGTTTTTTTAGACGGAGAATAATGAGATTTTTGCCAGCATTAGCTTCCCACAATATGATAATTTCTTTCAATCTTTTAATTAAATGTATTTCAAATTATTTTATAGTGAGTTTAATTTTTGTTAATGTTATTGTTGTGTTATTTGCTGGGATGCAATGCATTTCAAATTTATATATTGAATGTATTTTTTGCTCTTTACTAAAAAAAAAAACTTTAAAAAAAAAGAGATATTCAAAGGAAACATGAATACTCATATGTTTCTGCATCTTTGAACTGCAGGTCCTCGGAGTGTTTAGCCTTAGTGAGCACAAGATGACCGTAGAGCGACAAACCAAACTAAACAGTTAATATTTTTATTAATTTGAATAATGTTTTAAGACTTTAACCATGAATTTGCCAGAGCAATTTATATACAAAAACGTATCTACGAATTTAACATTAAATAGTAAATATGTTAAATATTTTCTCTTAATATAAATTAAGAAAAAAACTATTAAAGTAGATGAATACTTATTTTAAAATAAGAAAGTATAATGGGTTAGTTTTAAGGAACATCTTCATTGCGCTAATGGGACAAAGCCGTCCTCTTACTGGCAGATTTCGAGACAGGAGATTTTTAGGGCCTTACCTCAGCGCTTCGATTTTCAGCTGTACCCAACGCTCTACAGTCATATTAGACCAAGTCCTACTGTAAAAGTGGATTCCGAACCCCTACAAACATCCCATGGCACTGCCGGCACCGAACCCGAAGCTTATGGCACTGAACGCCAGAGCGTTAGTCAAAGCAAGAATCATTTGAATAGCCAGCTGAATTGATATCCTTTTCCCTAACAAAGAAATCTTAGAAATGCGACTTCTTTTGCAGGAAAATCACGAGGACGCACCACCAATTATTGAGGGTAATCTGTCAAAAACAAAATCGATATTTTTTTATCAAACGAACCAAAAATCCAGATCTCTCTCGATTCGAACCGACTTAACTGTGGTATTTTGTTCACGGACGTCAATTCAATGCGATAAGAACAGAAAAAAAGGGAAAAGTTTTTTTGTTCCTGACATCCAAAGGTGCCTTTTACCCTTACTAATTACCAACTGTCCCTTGATAAGCAATCGGAAGTCATGTCATTGCACACGAATACATCAAATAAATATGCAAATCCGCGTGCTTTCGCTGATCCTATGAGGCCAACAGAACGAATGCTTTGTTCCTGAAATACATTCCCATGTCACGAAAAATGAAATGCACAAGTTTGGGGTTTGGTTTTTCCTTTTCTCTGATTTGCAAAGTTGTTGAATCATTTATTTAAATTACAGGCGGGTCCAAATGTGCAAGTATGGCTCGGCTATTTGAATACAAATAATCAAAGGTAAAAATATATGAGATTTTAATTAATTTACACCTTTTTACAATATTTTTTAAAAATACAATTGATAGTTAGATGTATTTAAAATATTTAGGTACTTTTTATATGATTTAATATTTTTTATTTGATAAATCTGATTTGATATGATAATATTTTTAAAAATTAAATTTAGATTATTTCTTCTTCTTTTTTAGTGGTGCCTTCACAGCCAATTGGAAAGCTGTTCTGGCCATTGATACTACAGATTTCAGGTCCTGCAGTCCTGGTTGTGGTATTAATGTTAGTTGTTCGGAATACAATGTTAAATCATAGGTCCCGGTCTAATTAGCCTTAAAGGTGCACAAATGACCGTAGAGCAACAAACGAATCTGCCTAATGCTTAGTGGCACAACAGCCTCATGTGGTGGCCGTAAGGCTGTTCCCCTTCAGCCATTCGACAGATTATAAACATGATATGTTTTATTTGACGTGATAGGTCTGTCAACGTTGTGCTTAAAGCTCCACAGTCGCGCTAGGACTGGGACCCACTTGGTTTAAAGCGGATCACGAAATATACAAACATTCATTTTCTCAACGGGCATCGCTGGGACCGAAGCCAAAATCTGTGTGGACCCAGCGCTGCACAGACGGTCATCCAGGCACCTTGTCCATGCCCTGTAGGGTGTTGGGTATAGAACTGATAACCATTCAACGTAAAAAGACCGAAATCTGGTAGTTATACGGCCCTGGCACACCTTATATCTTGTTACGCCAATGAAGAAGAAGAATTATAAGAATTAAAAAGATTATTAATGAGAATAAATATGCAGCCATGAATTTAAAACAATATAGAAGAATGAATATGAAAATGAGTTTTGAGAATGCACGAGGAAAATAAATAAAACTTGAAAATGACTGAAATTACGAAATTACATATGAAAAAAACAGTATATAAATATTCATACTCAAGAGTGTTCGCTTTTTTTGTTAAATAGTTTCTTCCAAAGTTTAAAACAAAAACAAACTAAATGAACGTAAAAATTTGAAGTTGCGATGCAAGCCTATCTGAAATCTATCTTTCAAATACCTAGAAGTTATTTTGCTGCACTTGAATTATTTTTTTTTTTTCTTGCCAATCTAACAAAAATTCGCCGATAAATCATTTGAATGGATATTACAGAAGTATATCCTTTCCTCAAACAAAAGAAATAAGTTCGATTTCTTTAGAAAATCACGAGGACGCACTCAATTATTAGGTAACTAGTCGTGAAAAACAAATGATACTTTATCAAACGAACTGAAAAAATCTCACCCTTTCCTCGGGATTCGAATTGACTTTAATTCGTATTTTGTTCACGGACGTCAGTTTAATGCACCGCGATAAGAACAGGAAAGGAAAGTTTTTGTTCCGACATCCAAAGGTGCCTTTTTTCCCTTACCATAATGTCAACCGCCCGTTGAAGAATGGAAGTCACGTCATTGCAACACTCCAATACATTGAATGTAAAATAGTGCAAAACTATGTGTTGTTTTCCTCATCATTATTAGGGACCAAATAAAACGAATGTTTTTTTTCCCCGAAATACTTCCCCCAGGTCACAAAAAGAATGCATGTGTCAAGCTTTCAGTTTCTTTTCTCCCCGTTGTTGAATCTTTTATTTGAATTACAGGCGGATCAAAAATGTGCAAGTGTGGTTCGGCTATCTGAATAAATAATCAAAGAATAAAGATAGTCAATATATGAATGAGATTTTAATTAATAAATATTTTTATAACAATATAAAAAAAATACAATTTACGGTGAGTATAATAGCTAGTTACATTTATTCTTATTTCTTTATTATTTAAGTATGATATTATTTAAAAATCTAAGAAAACCATTTCTTCATTCGTGAAAAAACCCCATGATGGCCAATGCCGTCTGTTTAATAACTGGCAGATTCAAATCACCAGAAATTGTTTTTCGTTCCTACTGGATATGGTGATTGTCATTTCTACGCACTTCAGTCATATGAGGTAGGACCTAGTTTAAAGTAGATTCTGAACCACTACCTCATTAATGGAGGGAAAGGGGCTAACTTCAGTTGTGATGGAGTATCCATGTGGGCAGGAAGTTTTCTCCTGACTGGGTTCTTTAGTTGATGAAGGAACGAGGTATAAAGTGCTTCCTGATTTGAGTTTGCTTATTTTATTGTGCCTTTTGTTAAATAGTTTCTTCCTACACCTTAAAATAAATATAAAACAAACTAAATGAAAGTAAAAAATTAGAAGTTACGATGCGAGACCATTGGAAATCTTATCTTTAAAAATAACTTGAATAATTTTTAAATTCACTAGAAATTTTTATTTTTATTTTCACTAACAAAATTCGCCGATAAATTATTTGAATGGGTATTCCGAAGCGATATCCTTTCTCACAGAATTTACAAGCGTGATTTCTTTTAGGAAAATCGCACGAGGGCGCACTCAATTATTGAGGGTAATCTGGTCGCAAAAACAAACAAAATCGATATTTTTTTTATCAAACGAACTGGCGCCCTGACTTTCGATCTGTACCGACTTCAATCTGCATTTTCGTTCACGGACGTCAATTTAATGCGATGCGATAAAGAACACAATAATAATGAATATTTATCATCACCACAGAGAGCGGAACAACGAATGTTTTTGTTCCTGTAAATATGTTCCCCCAGGCTCACGAAAATGAAATGCAACTGCTTTCGGGCTTGTTCCTTTTCTTCTAATGCTTTCTGGTGCCGTGTTGAACCATTTTTCTGAAGCTCCAAATTACAGGCGGGTCCAAAATGCGTACGGCTCTTGATATTGAATAATCAAAGCATAAAAAGAATAATATATGAATGAGCTCATCAAATTTAATTTTTTATAATAAAAATATATTTATTCACATGTAGATGTATTTAAAAACATTTGGGCACTTCCCATTTTTCTTTTATCATTTGGTATTGATTAAAAAATTATGAAAACTATTTCTTCTCTTCTCTGATCCCCATGGTGGGGATAAGGTCTGCCTACTGGCAGATTCCAAAAGATGAGATGTTGTTTTCTTGGCGGGATACGGTGGACAGTCCTACGCCCAGCAGTCATATTAGATCTGAACTCATTGTTTAAAGTGGATTCTGATCCACTGAAATATCCAAGTAATCACTTTAGACCAAGTCCAAAAACCCATGGTACTGAGTGCTAGTCATTTAGCAATCAGGAATCCTGAAAAACCATTCAGCTTGCTAAAATTACTTTATTGTTGTAAAAAAATATGAAAATACATAAATTTGTAAATATAGCCACATAGCTATAATTTATAAATGGCAGTATATATGGACCATATCCCAATAAACAATGCAGCAAAGTTTTTGGTGTTCGAGATCATGACAAGCAGAGCCAATGAATACCTCATTCACACACTGAGAGGAGTGGTGTGCATCTGTTGTTGTGATGAGGAGTCTGATTATCTCTGATTGAACCCATAGGTAGAAATATGATTTGCCAGGAGTCGCTGAAGAAGAGAGCAGTATTTCCGGAAGGACTTTGAGGAACTACCCATACATTTCCTTTCGAAGTGTATCGAAGAAAACTCGGAAGAATTTCCACCTCTGTTATTTATCCCTTACATTAAATAATACTCTGAATTTCAATAATAATTAAATAATTAATATCCGACTAGTGTGGCAAGATGCTTTCTAAATTACGCCGCGCAGCATTACTTAGTTCTCATATTTGAAACAGCGCCTACAATAATACCGCGTTCGCGTGCGAACCCCGGCTTGGAACGCAGTTGATCAACGCGAACGTTACCAGTTGACATGAATAAAAAGTATGCACTTATATACATATGCCACAAAATGTATGCTGGAAAGCACCTTAAAAATCTTTAAATTGTATGTAAACTGACTTATATTTTCTTTTAAAAAGCCAAAATTTTCTTTAAAGAAAAAATTGAGGATTATATTTTTTCATTCTCAGATGTGTTAATTAAAAAATGTGCTAATGTTTTAAACGAAGTTACTGTCTATTATTTAATAAAATAGCCCTGTTTGCCAGAAAAGTATATTATTTTCTAAGTAAAAAATAAATAATAAAATAAAATTTACATCGAATTCATTCTAGTAAATTCTTACAGTATGATGCATTTGTGATATCTCTCATTATTTAAATAACTGGAAAAGAGTGTGTAATTACAAATATGCACACAAGCGGAAAACAACAGAAGCATTCTATCCCAAATTAATTGGGAACTTTTATGCTTGTCTTTATTTTCTAATTAATATTTTATTTCTTTTAAAATAAATAATTCAGTATCTTTGCTTATTACAAAACGTAATCGGTTAAAAGAACAATTGTTTATGTTCAAGTAATCCAAATATGTTTCAAAAAATTATTAAAAAAACATGGAAATATTTCAAGTGTTTCAGGTGTTATTACCAAAGACAAGTAAAAAATGGAAAACATCGGTGTTATTTAGTTGGCCAATACAAGGAAAAAAAGAAAATTTTAGAAATTAATCCATTTTACTTAGCTAATAAACATTGTTTTATCTAGGAGTAAAAATAAATGTATGTTGAAAGCCCTTTTCGAAAATGGACAGATTTTTTTTATACACCCAGTGGTATTTGTCTATTTTAATTATTGCAATTTGAGACGAACACAAATATTTAGGTTCCTTGAAAACAGGTTTCATTTTTAAAAAAGGATTGTACCTGGGTGTTATTATTTATTAAAATATATTGTTGTATTCGTTTCGGTGCTTGGCAATGAAAATGGCGTGATACTATTTTGAGATTTGGTACTAATACCCGTCTAAGACGGAGTTGCCCAAAGATACGCCGATCTTTCGCCTGAAATCACAATGAAGCCAAGCTGAAATTGTTTCCATAAACGAAGATGTACGTGTTAAATGCGGCAGGCCGGAAAAGTTCAGTTTTTGTACTCAGGGACGTGTTGTTAGAGTGCGAACTTCTAGGATGTTATGCAGAAGATGTTCGTTCCAAATTGCAAATGGAATTAAAAGCGGATATCGTTGGTATTGATGCTTAGTGAGTTGTTCAATCTATAATTCGAGCGGCGAATGACATCAGGTCACAGTGCTTTGGCATATCTAAGGCAAATTATTGCATAGCAAGTCTAAGCAGAAGATAGTATATAAAGCTCCAATCCAAAGGCAAAAATAATACAATATAATTGAAGTCTAAAAAGCATAGGCGTACTTAATAGCAAGTGCAGCACTATAGGCATACATTCTTACACTAACACGTCAAAGTCTAAAGCATAAGCATACCTTAATAATAACATTTCCAAGTCTAGCGGATAGAACATTATCATTAATGTCCAAGTTCAACTTCATGTTCATATCTATATAATAGCATATTAAAGTCTAACCATAGGGCATAATAATAACATATCCAAGACTAAAGCATAGCATACCTACGAAAGAATTTCCAAAAACTAATCATTTCCGTACCTAATAATAACAAGTCCCAGTCTAATCATAAGCATATCCAAGTTGTACTTAACAATGTCATGTGCAAGGACAAACTTAATGTACAAAGTGCAATAAGTCTAACCATCATACCTAATAATAACATACACATTCCAAGACTAAAGTTAGTCGGTATACCTACATAAAAGCAGTTCAAATCTAACCATGGACATACCTAAAAAGCTTGTCCAAGCACCAATCCATAAGCTGATAATAACATATCCATGTCTAAAGCGCAAAGTGCTACCCACACACATGTCCATGTCTATCGGCGAAGGTAATAACGCTGGCGTAACAGGCGTAAGTCTAAAAGCATAGTCACAACGCTTGTTACTGGTTTGAATCCACTGCTTAACTGTAGGTCGCAGTCTAATTAGTCCAAAGGTGTAAAACACAGAGCCGCAAACTAGGAAAAAACTACAAAAGCATAGGCATATCTTAATAATGAGTATGCCCAAATCTAAACCATATAGGGCATAATAATAACACATTCAAGTCTAACATATTAATTAATAATAGCATGCTCAATCATGTATGCTACACCCTTTAATAATAATATATCCAAATCATACAATATCTTCAGATAGTTCTTCATGTTTTTCAGAAATCTAAACAGTATTCATGCTAATTTATGTCGCTCTTTTAATTACCACTAGTCTCCCAATTTAATACCTCCTAATTAATTGCCTTTATACATACAAATATAGGAATCACAAACGTCTCCAAAACTTATACAACACAACAAAATTACAAAAAATGAGTTCAATTACTTAAGAATATCATTATTGCCAGTTCTGAATAAAATATGCACATAAAGTGTTACATTTTACAAATAAGTAATCTTAGTAATATTCCTTAAATTAAAGATTAATATAAAAGATGCTGCTATAAAAGACTGCTGGATTCCCCCAATTTAGCATTTATATTAATTAACTAATCACTTTCTTTATTGAGTTGAGCATACAAATGTGGCATCACAGACTCCTAAAACTGTCAACACAACAAAATTACAAAAAAATTAGTGTAATTATTTAAGAATATCATTGCTATTTCTCGAATAAACAGTACTACTGTGCCCAGTAGGGACTGATTATTTTATTCTTCTTAAATTTGTTTCATCACCTTCAGCACTCCCTCCTGGCTACAATGCACTTATGCCAACTTTTTTTTTCAATCAATGCATGCTAAAAAGTCATCGGCAGGGATGGATTTCAAAGCACGCGGCGATTCACGCGTAGCTCCCTTTCAATCAACCAAAAACGGTGTCCCCGGAGTGCCTCTTTGAATTCGTGGAATAGCCAGAAGTCGCACGGTGTCAATACGGTGGTTTGGAATGATATGTTTCATTTTGGCGAAAAAGTCGCAAAGAATCAGTGCAAAGTGTGAGCTGGCGCATTTAGTGTTTTCGGTACTCATCGAGATTTTGTGACGCGTTTGCGGTCTAAGTAAGAACTTGGCTGATCCTTTTTGAAATTCCAACATCATCAGCGAGCGTCTCTAATTGTACACGGACGGTTTGCAAGCACCAAATTTCTTACTGACGAGTTTCGTGGGTTGAAGTTGAAGGTGTTTTAAATTGAAAATTGATCTTACTTTCTTTGGACACACAATAGTATACATATAAAGTGTTTACATTATTTTACAAATAAGTAATCTTGTAATATTCCTTAAATTAAAGATTAATATAAAAGATTAAAAATTTCACTGTGAACAATAAATAAAGCGTATACCACATGAAAAAGCGGACACTATTATTTAATGTATTATCTATTAAGTCACAAATGCTTTTGAATTTTTTTCAATGGACTGCATTCAATATATCTAATGGATAGATGTTTTGGTTACTTTAGAAAAACGTTAATGGGTTCGCTTTGATATTACAGCTGCTTTCATATGCACACAATGAAAAACACAATCAGCGTAGTAAGTTGAGAGTTACAAACGTTTATTCCCCCGTAGATTTCGTCGGAAGTCTCGTCGATATCTATATTTTAGCATCTATTTTTCTGATGAAAAGTGTGTATAAGTGCGAAATCGGGATAATAGGCATTTTCGCCGCAAAACATTTTTTTTTGAAAAACAGATTTATTGAACCTTTTCTGCCTTTTTGCATTTTGATTGAATAACAAACATGCATTATTGCGCCAAATACTTTCTTTAATACAAGGTGTATTTCTAATGATAAAAATGTTAGAATATGTTTTTTTAAAAATAGTTGTATTTTATTTCAGTTTGAATATTCACTAGTAATCGCATTAAAAATCATTTGTCAGCAAAAAAAATAAACAACTGTACAAAAAATAAAGCAATATTTCTGAAACCTCAATTTAAATAAATAAAATCAGTGTTGTAATTATTATTTATTTAAGTTATTTTTAATTTACTTTAATTTGTTTTTGTTTTTAGTTTTCGTTTAATATTTTATGAAAAAAATAAAATTTATAATAAATTAAAAAAAAAAAAAAAAAAACGATAAAAAAATCTTTTTTTTCTCTAAAAAAATTTTATAAAAGAAAACATATTTTACAAAATTTTTCAAACCTCACTTTTATCTTTACCGTGCAAATGTCGTGTTCTTCATTTCAAAAACTCATCACAAAATGTGGCAAAAAGAATAAAAAACGAAAGATTCTGTTAAATTTGATTGCTTTCTGCTCCTTCGCAATAAAGTTGCAACAGATTATGAAAACATTAAAATTTTTGAAAAGATCTGACCTTATCTCTTAAAAATTTAATATGGTCAAAAATGAATTCTACAATAAGATCAATTTTTGTTCAATGTAGTGGCCTACTAGAAAAGGAGAATGAAACAGCAGTGGACTCTAGATACCCCGAACAGCCCACCGATAGATGTTGTGGCGCGGACAGTGCCTTCGGAAAGACTTTTTTGGTAACTGCTTTGAATTTGCGTCGGTATGGGTGAAAATTCGGAAAACCTTTAAGCAACCAGACTATCAATGCGAGATAATTTGAAAACGTCACAAATCATCGAGTCGTTTCGTTTCGGGCAGCTTATGGTGGCTACAACTATGTAGCCAGTGCATTCGAACCAATCTTGACCCACTATGGGGTTATTGCGCCTCTGATGATGATGAGTCTCTAATAATCAGTACTACAGACAAATCGTAGTACTCGTCACCTCTACCATCGTAATGTGGTGCTTTTACAAGTAACATCGTAGCTGAAGGATTTGATTAAGAAAAAAAAAATAATGGATGGCAACTGAACCGAATAGGGAATGAAGACCTCTAGTCATTTAAATTTTCAAAATAATTTATTAAATGATAAAAAAATGCAAGTAAACAGAGTCGGTCAATTGATTTTTTGCTGATACTCTCCTGACCTGAATACGAATACCTCTCAGAAACCCTCATGATACCCACCTTCTGTGAAGCCATTAAAGCATCCCTTTTAGTGTCTCGTAAACTTATAAAACTAATTATAAAAAAATAATTTTAAGGGGGCTTTCAGGCGTCAACGATCGAACTAATCACAATCTTAATTAGCCACGCCAGCGTAATAATGACCATCGGATTCTGGGGAAGGAAGGGAGGGAAAAACGCCTGTAGAGCGGCGGAATCAAAAAGAGGTGTGTGATGGAAAATTCCGCCCTCACAGATTCCGCCCGGAATGCTCCCTTAAAACCCAAACACGCATGAAATAAGCTGTGAGGAAAGCTGGCCAAGTCAAGCCAACACACCAGCAGCAGATCGACAATTCAGCCCCGATCAATAGGGGTGGCTCAGAGGGAGAAGAAGGTTGGGAGCGATAATCCGAGGGTGGACTTGGAACGAGTGCCACAGCTGTGAGCTACTGGCGAAACTTCACACTTTACAATTCCAATGCATCAGATGTTGTTCTTCGTTTATGGCATAACCCAAAAAAAAGAAAGAAAAAAAGGAAAAAGAAATATCTATTTACGCTTGTACTTAGCATGTGGAAGAGTTTTTTACTTTTTGTCTTTGATTAAGAGTTTTTTAGCTGATTCACGAGTAGCAAAGCGATTATAGTTCGTTCCGGGTTGTGATGTATGGATGTCTGGAAATAAATTTGAATTTTACTACGCGGGAGAAGTCGGCGGCAGGTGCAAAAAAAAAGCTGTGAAATCGTTTTTCAGTATCGAGCTTTTGTTGCTCTTAAGGTTGGCGGAGGTTGATTTATTGGGTTATATATATTTTGAATAAGGTTAAACTGGGACAGAAATAAGAGTAGGCAAATAGATGTGTAGGAGAAATCGACGAAATTAAATGTAATATATAAAATTATGCTTTTCACTCTAAACTGATTTGATTTAGTTATTTTTGGTACAAGTGGAGTTTATCAATGAATTAACATTTGTTATTCATATAAACCAAAGTAACATTAAAAAAGTATGTTTCCTTAACGATGTATGTACGTCTTCTTAACGCTATACGGCATTATGTTTTCTTTTGTAACTTCACCTCCGTAATGTACCTTTTTTTTTGTCTAAATAAATTATCTTTAAATGAGAACGCTGTACATAAATAAATAAACGCGTACCGTATCTTTGACTAATAGTTTTTGAATAAAAATGATTTGGAAAAAAAGTATTTTCATTATTTAGTATTATGTATATTTTGGTATTATGTATTATGTATATTATTATGTATATTCCTTATTTATTTATTTAAAAAATAAAATTTCAGTTTCAGTATAAAATTAAATATATACCTAATAAAGCTAAATTTTGTAGAAAAATTGAATTTAAAAATACATAATATTTTTTATCATTTCAAATAAATGATATATATATATATATATGAATAAGATAAATTTTCAAAATTAAATAACTTTATGTTACATTACGGTAACTTTTTGTATTTGTACCTTTAATATTATACAAAATGTAAAACGGTATTATTTTTAATAATAAAATTTTTTTATTATTATTAATCTGTTAAAATATTAATGATGTACAAGGCTTTGTAATATTAAAAACTAACGATTAAGCTAGCTAATATAAGCTCTATTAATAAAAGAGATAAAAATTAATGGAGTTGCATCTTCTTCTTCATTAGCCCAAAAAGTCTCATGTTGGGCCAAAGCCATCTTCCTACTGGCAGGATTTGAGACAGCAGATGTTTTTCTTCTTGCGGGGTAGGTTTGTCAGCTCTATGCCCAACGCTATACAAGGGCCTGAATGGTCGAGTGTCTAGCGCTCAGGCTCTCGATGCTTAGGCCACAGGTTTCGGGAACGAGTCCCGGCCATACCATGGATGTTTGTAATGGTTCGGAATACACTTAAATCCGTAGGTCCCTGTCAAATATGGCCGTTGAGCGTCGGGCATAGCGTTGGACAACCATATCCCTAAAAAGAAAAAACATCCCTATCTCGAATTCTGCTAAACAGCCTTTGAGCATATTAGCCAGCCTGACAGTAGCTAAACGGACTTGGCTCACTATGGAACTGTTGCACAAAATGAAGAAAAAAAAAAAGAATTATAAAAATTAAATATAATGGAAAATTTGAGAAGAATGCGGTAGGGGTAGGGTTCGGAATCCACTTCAAACCGTAGTTCCCGGTCTCATATGACTGTAGATAGTCATCGAACTCAGTCAGACTTTTCACACACATCATTCCCAAACTATATAGGGACAAATCAGCCCTAGGTTCAGTGATGTGGTGTAATGTAATAATAGTAGTAGTAATCATATTAGTCCAGGACCTTAGGTTTAAAGTGAACTCCGAACCACCACCAATACTTATAGCCCCGAGGAACTCGAATCCGAAACCTGTAGCACCAAGCACCAGAGCAATAATCATCCAGCCATCAGGCCCATATATATATATATATATATATATATATATATATATATATATATATATATATATATATATATATATATACAGCTATAGAGCATCACGTTATAGTATCGCTTTTTAGTTTATCGATATGAACGATATAATAAGGGGCTACTATAACTATTCTCATTTTCTATTTAATCTCGGTGCAGGTTTTTTATTGTTTTTTTTTCAATTTAATGGCTACATTTAAGATTTTATTTAATCATTAAAATAACTGGGTCGATTACAGAGGTGTAATTATTCGCTTATTTCTTCCGCACGCAAAACTAAAAACCCGCTTTCTTCAACGATGGTCTTCTGGATTTTAGTTCTTTGCTTTCAAATCATTTATCACGTAAATAGAAAGATTAATTCAAAATGAGAAGCGTTTTTATGTTTTGTTTTAAAAAATCCATAAATTGATATTTAATGCTTCCTAACAAAAACAAAACAGAAGCAAGAGTAATGTTTGATAGGATTAGATTTTATAGTTTTTCTTGATGAATGGTACTACGGTATCCGTTACTTAGAATGTTTTATTATTTTAAAAACAAAATCTAATTATTTTTAATAAATTTTGTTCTGATGCTTTTTTATTTTGAATAAAAGTTTAATTTATATAAAATTCTAAAAATGTAATCCAAAATATTTTCTCGTGATTTTTTCAATGCGTCTTTTTTGTTTAGAGAAAAGATGGAAAAAAAGCTATTCGTAAAAAAATGTTGTATCTGTGATAAAATATTACCATTAAATGAAACAGTGTTAAATAATTTTCTTGTACATTTTGAAACAAATTAAAAACTTGCTAAAATATTTATTTTTCAAATAATTATAACTTTAAATATTCCTAACTTTTGGTTTTAAATACAATTTTAAATGGAATAACACTTTCTTATTCACTTAAAAAAATTACAAACTTTTTTCATAAATATTTTTTAAAAATTGTCTTAAATAGACTTGAGAACTTTTCCTAATGGTGAAAAAAATTAACCAGTTTTTTAAAAAAAACTTGAACAAACTAAAGGTTGTAAATGTTCTAGAAAATCGCCATTTGTGTGTATGTGTGCAGTTGGTTTAAAACATCGTATTATCATATTCTAATAAACGTTAATTTTGTAAAAAACATTTTAAAATTGATATTTTTTATAAAACTATTAATATTAACGAGGCCACATAAATTTTCTGAAGGTGTTACAATTTTTCTCCAGTTTCTAATATTTTTTTTAAAACCGGTTTTACGGTTAGACTCACGGCGGTGCCATGGATGCTTGTAGTGGTTTGTAATCCACTTTAAACAGTAGGTCCCTGTCTAACATGATCGTAGAGCCTTGCGATTGTATTGTTACTCGGCGTCCGTAGCTTATCTTCAAGCTACACGCACCTCCTGGGTAGTGCTAGTGAGTAACGTCGGTGCAACGCTTGCCTTAAGGCATTCAAGACAACTGACTAAGTGTTTGCCAGCTGCATTAGAACAAAAAAATTATGTATTTTAAACGGATAATAATGAAATTTAACAGCAGGTGCTTTAACATAATATGATAATTTTTTTTTTAATTTTTTTAATTAATGTATTCCGGTATATTTTATAGTGAGTATATTATTATAATTTTAATTAATCGTTATTGTTGTGTTATTTGATGGGATCTAATGCATTTCAAATGTATATTGACTGTTTTTTCCTCCTGCATTGCAAAAAAAAAAATGAGATATTCAGAAGAAAATAAATAGCATATGTTTCTGCATCATCACTTCTTTAGTATTTCGTTAATGTGAATAATGGCTTAAAGATTTTAATGATGAATTTCATCAGAGCAATTTATATACAAAACGTAACTACAAATTTAGCACTAAATAGTCATCTGCTAAATATTTTATCTTTTCAGTAAAAATTATTGAAAAAAATCTAAAGTAGATGAATACTTATTTTATAATGCGAAAGTAACTCTACTCGGGCTCAGTGGCAACATGCGCTGCTAGTGAGCATTAGGGCTGAGATTCAATGACTTGGCGGTTATTGCAGACACTGCTTCAAATGGAGACTCGACGGCATCTGTGATGTTCAGCATCTTGCCTTGTGATTCGGACTAATTGATGGGGTTTTCCGAATTCCCTCCCATACAATTTGCAAATGCTGGGTAGTTCCTCCTGAAAATCATAACGAAAGCCACTGCACTTTTTCACCGACACGGAGCCAAGTCAGACATCTACCCAGGGAAGCTCCATCACAAGAAAAGTGTGATCTAAACCAACCCTCCATCCATGAGTGAACTTCTCATGGGATGTTCGTCCCGCACTGCAGGACACTGATGATAAGATACAACACACAGAATGAGAAAATACAATGCGTTAATTTTAAGAAGGATATAAATTTTTGTTTAAAAATCTAGTTCACTTATTGTAAGATATGTTCTTTATTTTCTACCCAAAATGTAAATTTCTGAAAGAATAGTTTGTATCCCTGTAGTATTTTATTTATTATTAATTTTTTTTTGTGTACGTGTGTGTGAATTCAGGATTTGTGGTGTTTAATAAATAAAATATAAAATAAAAATTTAGAGAGTAACTTATTTATTTGTAACGATACCGAGATTATTTCATATCTCGGACAGACATATATAAGATATTAAAATACATCTTCAATAAAAAAAAATTATAAATTTTATTATTATTCATACGCGAAAGTTTTCTATGCATTTAATCATTCTTCTTTGGTGAATATTTTGTCATACTGTATAACGTCTTTTTGTTTCCATATGACGTATTGCGTGGGTAGAAACAGATCGCAATATCTGGATTTCTCAGCGTGACTGATGAGTGCAGGAATTTTGGCAACTTGAAACTTCAAAGTATTGCAGATGTTTCTTGTCATCAAATTCTACGAGTCGGCAAACCGTTTTCATTTGCAGATATAGAGTTGCCATGGGAAATTTTCTAGGAGCTTCATATTTTCACTTCTAGGGAAACAATAATTTGCAGCGCACATGTCACCTAAGCATTCCAACAGCGGCCCCTTTAATACTACCTTCCTGAGTTGAAATAGTACGGTATTCCACATAAGACTTCTGCCTCTGCTTTGTTCTGTTTTCTTTGCAAAGAGTTGGGTGGGCGAGGAATTCTTTGGCGATGCAAATATGTTCTCCCAGATTAATCTTCGCCGACGGTCTCCCGCCTTTTTTTTCCTTCTTTCTTCTTTTTCTTCTCCATTCTTTCTATTCTTTTTTTCGTTCTCTAACAAAAGAATACTTCCCCAAAGTTCTCTATCAACAATGAGATAAAATGCCTGACGTTCTATCTCCACTTGAAGTACATCTCATTTCCTTTGTCTGCTGTTGTTCCTTTTATTTACTTTTTGCAAATTTGACAAATGTTTCGTTTGAAAAGAAGGTAGCTAATATTTGTTTTATAAAAGTCTTAGGAATTTATTTCTTAATTACAGAAAAAAAGAAAATACAATGCAGAAGGAATTTAAGTAATGATGGATGGAAATTAACAAAAAAAGTAAAAAAAAGTGGAGAAATTGTTGGAAAGTTTAAGAATGTCTTCAGATTGTAAGCATGCCCCAAAAAATAATGTTGTTTTAGCCGCAACCAAGATTATACTTTTTTCTCCGAAAAACTTTAAAATATTTATTTAAATCGCAGAATTTAATGTCCATTTGTTAATTCTGAATTTGTGGACTTTGTTTTATTTTTTTTTATGTGTTTTAGAAAAATATTTTTGATTAATGCATTTGATTTACAGATGCACAAATGTTTGCACTATGAATATGTCACTAGGGTTCGATATTTTCTTTTTTAATAAAGTAATTAAACAATTGTTTTTTAATATAGCATTATTGTATTTCTAGTTTTAAAGATGACATTTAACAACACTCATTAGGATAAAATGATTAATTGAAATTTTTTTCCATTTAATTTTTTAGTTACTACCTTTATTTATGGTTATTCACTAGAGGATGCGTTATTCATTAACGTAAAAAAATTCCGTTCATTGCGTCAAATTTTAAGTGAGTAAAATTTGTAATATTATGTAAATATATACTCATGTTTGTGAAAATTGCACCACCTTGAAGGAATCGTCATAATTGAATGAAATTTAATAAACAGTTGAGTGGTAGTGGTACAAATAAATGATTAAATGTTCAAAAAACAAACAAACAAGAGATCGGAAGAAGTATTTTGTGTAGCCACCACGCGCCGCAATCAGTGCTGCTAAACGACGCGTGGCATGGAGTCAAACAAATTTTGAATGTCTGCCTGAGGAAGAGCATTCCATATTGTTTGTATGCGCACCCAAAGTTCGTCTGCAGAAGCAACAGGACGAGGATCACGAGGGAGACGCCGACCAACGAAATCAAACACATGTTCAATCGGCGACATATCCGGGGAAGAAGGATTGAACAGTCAGGATCATATGCAAAGAAGGATTGAACAGTCCTAGCGATATGAGGGGCGGGCATTGTCCTGTTAAAATAAAGCGCCTGGCAAGCTTTGAAGGAAGGGAACAGCTTGGGGTTGTAGCACTTCACTGATGTACCGGTTGCTGTTCAGATTGCCCACAATTCTTAGCAATGATATGCTATGGCACCCCAGACCATAACTCCGGGTGATCGTCCACTGTGGCGTTCGATAATGCACTCCGGAAGGTGGCGTTCACCGGCATAGCGTCAGACACGAATGCGACCATCATGGTACCACAAATTAAAGCGGGATTCGTCCAGAGAACACGACATGCTGCCAATCAGCACGCCAATCTCTATGCTGAGCGGCCCATTGTAGCCTCAGGCAGCGATGGTTTAGCGTGAGAGGTACCGAGTCCTGCAGTCCACGCTGCAGCAGATCTATGAATTGATGAAGCACACAATGAAACACCTGTAGCTATTGACCACTGTGCTGCCAATTGACTAGAGGAAGCTGTACGGTCCGTCAGCGCCATGCGGACCAGGTGTCTATCATCGCAGCTGACGTCACATTTCGGGGTCCACTCGGATTTCCGGTTGTCCGACACTCGTCCGTTCAAAGACGCATCACTGTGCTGCTGTTACGCTGCACACGAGCGGCTACTGCACGATAAGACAATCCAGGAAGGCCGATGATTCTCCCCAGTTCAAACTCTGTAAATTGTTCAAACCGCTCTCTATCGTCGAAGAGGCATAAGTAACGATTGAGCTAACGACCATGCAGATAACCACCGATAACCATACACGCCTCGTAGCCGTCTATTTATTCGGATCCATTCGCCGTTCAGAAGGTGCTGCTCAGCATACGCATGCGCTACGGATTTGAAATTCTAATAATTTGCATATCATGCGCTAATTTGCATTTCCTGAAAATTTCAGCTCACTCGCGTAAGTCCTTCATGGTGTTGCAATTTTCACAAACATGAGTTTATATATATAAGTAGAAATATAAGAATGTATATTAAAACCCGTTATTTAATTACATGAAAAAAGAAAATATCGGTCCCTAGTGAATTAATTATAATGCGAAAATTCTTGCATCTTTAAACTACAAGCATTATTGAAAATATTACTCTATAACACATAAAAATACATATAATATAAATTATACAGAGTAAAAATTGATCAAATGAGCATTAAATTCTGCGATTTAAATAAATATATTTACGTGTTTCGAAGAGAAACGTATAATCTTAGTTACAGCAAAACACAAACATTTTTAGGCACGCTTTTACAATCTGAAGATTTTCAAAAACTTTCCAACAATTTCTACATTTTTTAATTTAAGTCCACCATTACTTAAATTCCTTCTGCAATGTATTTCCTACATTTTTTTTCTTGTAATTAAGAAATAAAATTTCTTAAATTTTTTTTAGCAAACAAATATTCACTACCTTCTTTCCAACGAAACATTTGTGAAATTTCAAACAAAAAAAGTAAATAAAAGGAACAACAGCAGGCAAAGGAAATGAGATGTGCTTCAAGTGGAGATAGAACATCAGACATTTTATCGCATTGTTGATACAGAACTTGGGGGAAGCATTCTTTGTTAGAGAATAAAAAAAAAAAAAGAATAGAAAGAATGGTGAAGAAGAACGTGGAAGAATAAAAAATGTTGAGAAATCGTCGGTGAAGATTCAACTGCGAGAACATATTTGCATCGCCAAAAAGAATTCCTCGCCTGCCCAACTCTTCCAAAGAAAACAGAACAAAGCAGAGGCAGAAGTTTTATACGGAATACCGTACTATTTTAACTCCCGAAGGTAGTATTAAAGAGGCCGCTGATGGAATGCTTAAGCGACATGTGCGTTGCAAATTATTGTTTCCCTGGAAGTGAAAATATGCAGCCCCAAGAAAATTTCCCTTGGCAACTCTGGAGCTGCAAATGAAAACGGTTTGCCGACTGCAGAATTTGATGACAAGAAACATCTGCAAATACTCTGAAGTTTCAAGGTTGCCGAAGTGCTAAAATTCCTGCACTCATCAGTCACGCTGAGAAATCCAGATATTGCGATCTGTTTCTACCCACGCAATACGTCATATGGGAACAAAAAAAGACGTTATACCGTATGGCGAAAATATTCACCCAAAGAAGAATGATTAAATTCACAGAAGGCTTTTTTGTATGAGCTACGGAAGGCATAGAAAATTGTTCCGTCACATAAAAAATATAACAAAAAAAATCATAATAATCAAAAATATAACATATCACCAATTGTGAATTGAAATATATCAAAGATAAAAAAAAACACACGATAATACAAAAATTTATATTTTTTTTTATTCAAGATGCCTTTTAATATATTATATGTGTTCACGTGGGATGTCCGTCCTGCACTGAGTATCAGACAATATCTGAGGATCAGACACACAGACACAAAAAGAGTCTGTAAGTTAAGTGAATTTACTATGAAGCATCAAATTACATTTCATGAGGTAAGAAATTTTTTTGTGTCCTTTTTTTTCACTTTTTGATTAGATTAACCTTTCAGTGCAAAACATTAAATTATTTAAGAGAAATATTAAGATTTTTGCAAATGTGAGGAAACTGCTTATGAATAATGTATCCTCTGGCTACCTATTAATTCTCAAAACCAAAAATTCAGTCATATTTAGAAAAGAGAATGGGATTAAATTATTACAACATGAAAAAATTTAAAAAATAATTCATGTAATTAAACCTTCGTATTAATACATACGAAGGTTAAATTACAAGAACCTATAAATAGTTAAATGAGGAAATTACATGGTTTGCCTAAAATTTACCTACCTATAATATTACACGTAAAATTAGTTACTATCTGCATTGTGTGTATGTGTAAATAAAGTTGCGAGTTCTCCAACCTGCGCCTCAAGTATCTCAATTAAATCACGCTCATTTACAAATGTGGTTGCCCAACCTTGCAATCTGGAGCGCAAAATGGAGCCCGTTCGTACCTCCAGACTACAAAGCGGCATGAACATGTGACCCATGTGCACATTGTAGTACCCACATCATCCCAGCGCCATATTGCAGCACCCACACCACTACAAAGTGGCGCCAAAAGTGCAGTCTGTTCGTACTACTACATACAATAGTAATAATTTTATCAGGTACTTATGTATGTACTATATATATTACGGTAAATGTTATAAATCTGGTAATTGTGCATAACCACCGGCAATACATAAAAGTGATTATGTACAATCACCTGCAGATTACAATATTTGCTATATAAATATATACATATATAGTATAAATACCTAAAAAAATTTTAAAAAGTATACTTCAATCATTTACTTTCCATGCTGCAAATGAGAACATTAAACCTAAAATCACTGTACTTCCACTATGATTGAAATTGACAAAGAGACGATTACTGCTTTAGAGTTGGGAATTGTAGTAATGTTGCTACTAAGTATAAGGAGCAAGCATTCTAGTTTACAAATATATCCGTAGAGCAGTACTTTGTGTGCAATGGTGTAAAGCAAATTAAACTATTCCGAGACACCTGCAGTTATCAAGGGAATTCGAGAAACGGAGTGAGCTGAGTAAACTTGATTTAACAAACATTCCCCGACTGGTGCCGAAGAATTTCATTACAGTCCGCGCGTTTCGGCGAACTTCAACAATCAGCCCCATTTACGATTGTGAGCTTCAGAACAAATTACCCGGGCTCTATAGACAGCGGCGCCTAATTCTCTCTCCACTGTCGGAGAGAATTATTGTCTGAACAGTGATTGGGTTAAATTCGGGAATGCTTGCCAAAATGAAGCCTCTTAATTTAATAGAATGTGGCTTGTCCGTTAACAAAAATATTCGTTGGCGAATATTGGATTAAAATTATTTAGAAGATATGCGCGGCAACTAATCTATGAAATTATGTTGATGTGTTTCATAATTTTTTGTTCTGTGTATTGTCAAATAAAATAAATTTTTCAGCTTTCAGTATTACATATGCTTTAATGAACTCATTGTATTAAATTTCATTTTAAAAAGCATTAAGTTTTTTCATTTTCAATTGGCTTTAATACATCCGTATTTTGGTCTAAATATCTTATGTATGTGATTAGAAAGTTTATGTTGTTTCAGAAAAATAGTGCTCAAATTATTATTCAAAAGAAGGATTTCATAAAATGGAAAGGTCTTGAAAAATAATCTATTTGCGAATTATATTACTAATGAATAGTTCATCAGATAAAAACAAATTAATAAGTTAATTTATTAGCTGAACAAAAGTAAACAACATATATAGTACAAACTCATTACTACAGTTAATATTATACATATTCTGTCAGAATGAATATTTATTTTACTAATTGACGATAAACAGACCACACGCTGTTCTTGAACTATAACACCCTCAAACTACTGCAACATATGGTGAAATTCGAGTCAGTAGTCAAATGAAAAAAAAATGTCAATAGAACTCTTTAGAAGTATGACACTAAACAATTACAGTATAGCAGTAATATAACTTTAATAGTAAATAGTTTCAGCAGCACAATTCACCTTAACTAGTAAAATGAAATGTCTTGAAGAATAATTTCTTGCAAATTATCTTACTAATGAATAATTAAGGAAATAAAAACATTAATCAGATAAGTTATTAGCTGAACACCAAAACAACATATCCTCAAAATGATTTCTACAGTTAATATAATAAATGTATGTACGTATATATATATATATATATATATATATATATATATATATATATATATATATATATATATATTACGGTAAATGTGATAAATCCGTGATTGTACATAATTGCCGGCAACATATACAGGTGATTATGCATAATCACCGATTACTTATCATCACCATATATATATATATAAACCTGATAAACCTTTAAAAAAAATACATGTTAATTCATTACTTTCCATGCTGCAAGTGATGCCATTAAACCTAAAAATCACTATATTTTCACTATGATTGAAATTGACAAAGAGATGATTACTACTTTTAAATCGGGAATTGCAATAACGTTGCTCTAAGTATAGACGAACAAGCATTCCAGTTTACAGACAAATCCATGTTGCAATACTTGTGTGCGATGGTGTAAAGCGAACTGAACTATTCCGAGACACCTGCAGTTAACAAGGAAATATGAGAAACGGAGTGAGCTGAGTAAACTTGATTTAATAAACATTCCCCGACGAGTGCCGAAGAATTTCATTATAACCCGCGCGTTTCAGAGAACCTTCAACAATCAGCCCCATTTACGATTGTGAGATTCTGAGAACAAATTACCCGGGCTCTATAGGAGGGGCGTCTAATTCTCTCTCCACTGTCCGAGAGAGAAGTATTGACTGCACAGGATTGGGTTAAATTCTGGAATGCTCGCTAAAATGAAGCCTCTCTAATTTAATAGAATTTGGCTTGTCTGTTAGCCAAAATATTTGCTGGCGAATACGGAATTAAAATTATTTAGTAGATACATGTGGCAACTTTTACTGTGAAGAAATTATGCTGTGTTTTATAATTTTTTTGCTATGAGTATTATGAAATAAAATAAATTTTTCAGTTTTCAGGTATTAGAAATACCTGATTTGTGTTCGTTCATTGATTTCGTTATAAACAGTATTAAAGTTTTGAAAATCAGAAGTTTTCTTGTTTTATAAAGTAAAATATACAAATATATGAGAATTTTATTAAGACAGATTAAATAATAAATAATTTAAACTAATTTCATCCACATACAAAATTTAAAAACTGTAACCATGCTTCCTTCTATACACTGGCAAAAGCGCCACTTGTGGCACTCATAGAAAATGGTCAGTTGGCATTGAGACTCTCACCCGAGAGGAAGTACAGCGCAACCATCTGATTTTTGTTTACAGTGTCTCAACCCGAGATGAAATATTTGGAACAAAATTAACACCAACTACTTAGTAATTGGCCTACAGATTATCACCCGGAGAGGAAGTATATTTACTCGCATCCTGCGCCTAATTAAGTGTCGGGTTTTCGGTAAGATTTGAACAAAAATTTTTTCAACAAATTCAACAAATTTATAATTATCTGCCTTCAAATATGTTAAATATTTCATGTCTCTAATTGTATGAGTGTGGCGTTTCTATACGTGCAAATAAAGTTGTGCCTCAAGTTTCTAAACTCAACCACACCCAGTTACAATTAGTTACCAATCTGCACCCCACAATCTGACGCTCGATCGTACTTCAGTAATATATCGTGGCTTACAAACGTGTGACCTGTACCACACTACTAAAATGTGGCGCTTGTTCGCACCACTTTACTTCAATAATAATAAATTTATAGCAATAGTAATATATATATATATATAGTATAAATACCTGATAAAAGCATTTTTCAATCCATTACTTTCGATGCTACATATGAGACCGTTAAACCTAAAATCACTGTATTTTCCTTGTGATTGAAATTGACAATGGAACGATTACTACTTTTCAGTTGGGAATTGCAATAATGCTGCTACTAAGTATAGAGGGAACAAGCATTCCCGTTTCCAGACATATCCATATAGCACAATGATTTGTGTTTAACAGTGTAAAACAAACTAAACTATTCCGAGACACCTGCAGTTAACAAGGAAATTCGAGAAACAGGGTCAGCTGAGTAAACTTGATTTAATAAACTTTCCCAGACTGGTGCCGAAGAATTTCATTACAGCACGCGCTTTTCGGCGAACGTTCAACAATCAGCCCCATTTACGATTGTGAGCTTCTGAACAAATTACCCGGGCCCTATAGGAGGGGCGTCTAATTCTCTCCCCTGTCGGAGAGAGGTATTGTCTGCACAGGGATTGGGTTAAATTCGGGAATGCTAGCCAAAATGGAGCCTCTCTAATTCAATAGAATTTAGCTCGTCTGTTAGCCAAAATATTTGTTGGTGAATACTGGATTAAAATTATTTAGAAGATATGTGTGGTAACTAATGTGCAGAAAAAATATCTGGCTTTCATACTTTGTTCTGAGTAACATCAAAAAATTATTTTCAGTTTTCATGCATTAGATATGCCTAAATGATTTCATTCTGTTTTGAACAACATTAAGTTTTTCGTTGTCACTGGGTTTTAATACATCCATATTCGATTTTAGTATCTTATGTGTGGGATTATTGTGTGCATTACAAACTGGATGTTGTTCCAGAAAAATAATGCTCAAATTATTTAAAAAAAGAAATTTGATTAAATGGGAATGTTCCGTAAGATAGTCAATGCAGGATTATTTAACTAATGAATCAATAATGAAATAAAAAAATAATCAGATAATTTGTTAACTGATTTGTTAACTGTTAACTGATTTATCAGACTGTCATTATGTATATATGTATTCTATATTAATGAATATTTTTTTCGTTCTAATGCAGCTGGGAATCAACTTAGGCAATTGTCTTTGATGCCTTAAGTCAAGCGCTCATTACTCACTTTGCATTACCCTGGGGGGCGTGTAACTTGATGGTAAGCCACGGACACTGAGTAACAATGCCCCCGCAACGGCTCTATGATCCTGAAAGGACCGGGACCTACGGTTTAAAGTGCATTCCGGACCACTACAAACACCCATGGGCAAGCCGGGATTTGAACCCAATACCTATGGTACCGAGAGCCAGAGCGCTAGCCACTCGGCCATCAGGACCCACATTAATGAATATTTAATATACTTTTGATAATAAATGACTACCTAATATTTTTTGAACTGAAACGCCTTCAAAATACTGCAAGATAAAATGAAATTCGAATCGATAGCCAAATATAAAATAAAATGTCAACAGGTCTCTTTCAAAAAGAGAGTGTTTGTGCTGTGTTTAATCCTCAGTGTACTGCAGCGCTGAGCACGTCACCCATCAGTAGTCTACTCATGGATGGAACGAAATGGCAGCTTCTGTTGTGATGGAGCACCCGTGGATAGAAGTCTGACTTGGCTCCTTGTCGTTGAAAGAGGAGCGAAGTGGCTTAGAGGAGGATTTTTAATTAGATATACCACGCATTGGAAAACATGGAAAACTCCCACCAGTCCGATTGACAAGGCAAGAATCTGAACATCACAAGACATCACATCACAGACATCACATCACATCATCACATGACATGAGATCGAATCACATCATTACAGACATCGAGTTTCATCGTTTTTTGAAACAGTGCCTATGACAGCGACGCGAACGGTGGAACATCAGTCTAATATTCACCGGCGGCGCACGTTGCCATTGAGCCACGACTCGGTCTGAACAGAAAGTGAAGCATGCGTAAGAAATTATAAATAACTTCAGCAGCGAATTCATCTTAACTAGTTCAGTATCTTAAATGAAAATGACTTAAGAAATAATCTATTGACAATTATATTACTAATGAATAATTAATGAAATAAAAAAAAAAAATTAATCGGATAATGTACTAGCTGACCAAAACCATTATATATATTATTAAAACGATTATTATTATTTGCATATATATATATATATATATAAATAATTTTACACACTATTTATATATATATATATATATATATATATATATATATATATATATATATTATATATATATATATATAGATATATATATATATATATATATATATATATATATATATATAATTCTTATATAGATGTGCTTGTCACTGTACGCCTTCTAAACATCTGGACTAAATCTTATCCTAAAAGCACGTAACATTTACAAATCGAAAAAGTTTCTGCATTTTTAAAAACTAAAAATAATCAATTTCAACGTCCATTTAAACCTTAACAAATAAAACATTGATTCAATTTCTTCAATTATTTTTGAGAGTTCATTACTAAAATAAATTTAAACTTACTTTCATTTCAAGCATGCTTTTATTGTTTGTTTTGTCTTTCATAAATAAATAATTTTGCACAAAAAAAGGAAAGCCTTTTTCTTCTTTTTTTGTGAGCCCCTTGAATGAGACGCGTATGCAGATAAAGTTGTTGCATTTAAAAGCATAAATCAAGTATTTGGTACTTTCTGTTTTGTTTAATTTTTCTCTCTATACCGAGGAGAATGTTGGATTTTTTTCCGCCCAGTGGTATTGAAAGAGTCAATTTATGTGGTATTATTTTTCATCCCTCCTTTTGCTCTCAAAATGAAAGATGGAAAAGAACTGCGACGGAAAATATCGGAGCTATTCAAGAGAGACGAAGCAGAAAGATTCTAATAAGTGAGGGAGGGAAAAGGGATGAAAAAGCGCGGGAAAACCTCTTCTGTTTTGCAGTTCAATTTAAACGGTATTAGGGTATAGCCGTAGTGCGTGATATTTTTTTATTTTCTACTTTTTAAAAAAAATTTTTTTTTTTGATATCATTGAATGATAACTTTTATGGGGTGGGGGAGGGGTTTTTCTCTCCGGGTTTTTTCCGCTTTTGATTTATGAGTGGAAGAAAACTATTTCTTCGTTTATCTTTCCTGTCAAAGGGGTTTCTACTTTTTGAAAGATAATTGCTTTTTTTCCTTTTCCTTTCTTTTTTTTTTTTTTTTTTTTATTTTTACTCTGTACTGAATAGATTCATTTAACATTTTGCCTGTTTGAAATTTATGTTTTGGAATCAAAGGTGATTCGCTTTGAAACTTTTTACATTTCTCAGTCATGCTTCGTTCACTCTCTGTTTCGAAAAGGTCTGTTGACATTTTCTTTTTCATTTGGCTACCGATTCAATTTCGCCATATCTTATGGGTAATTGAAAGGCGTTTTAATTCAAGAATAGTGTGCGGTTCGAGTATCACCGAAGTATAATAATTGTTCATTCTTATTTACTACATAAAAAAATACACCAAATCAAATAGCATCAACAGCGAATTCACTTTAATTATATCACTATTTTAAATTAAAATACCTGGATAATAGTCTATTGATAGAATTACGTTCTAAAAGAATACTTAATGAAATGAGAAAAATCAGATAATTTACTAGCTGAATAAAAAATCATATACATATTACATATTATCAAAATGACTACAGTTAATATTATATGTATATATATTCTGTAAGAATAAATACATATTATCAAAATGATTACTAAGTTAATATTATATGTATATATTCTGTAAGAATAAAACTTATTATACTTCTTGGTGATAAACGAACCGCACACTATTTTTAAAGAAAACACCTTCAAACTGTTATTCCACAATCTAAGGTGAAATTTGAATCTGTGAGCCTAAAGAAAAAAGAAATGTCAACAAAGACCTTTTCGAGTCAAAGAGTGAACGAAGCATGACTCAGAAATTGAAAAGAAGTTTCAGCGGCGAATTCACCTTTCATTTCCAAACATAAATACAAACAGGCAAAACGTTAAATGAATAAATTCAGTACAGAGTAAAAAAAAAAAGAAAGAAAGGAAAAACTTTTGCAATTATTTTTACAAAAGTAGAAAAATTTGGCTGGAAAGATAACGGGAAAGAAATAGTTTTCTTCCACTCATAAATCAAAAGCGGAAAAAAGCACGGAGAAAAAAAAAGAAGCCTCCCCACCTACATAAAAGTTATCATTCAATGACATCAAAAAAATTTTTTTTTTTTCTTTGTAAGAGAAAAAAAAAAATCCTGCACTACAGCTATTCCTAATACCGTTTAAATTGAATTCAAAACAGAAGGTTTTCCCGCCTTTTTCTTTCCCCCTCCCTCCTTTTTCCGAATCTTTCCGAATCATCTCTGGTGGTGAGTAGCTCCGAAATTTTCCGTCGCAGTTATTCTTTATTATTTTCTAAGAATTTCTTGGGAATGAAGGCAGGGATGAAAAATAACACCCTATAAATTGTCTCTTTCAAGACCACTGGCGGAGAAAACCCTACATTCTGTTCTATAGAGAAAAAAAGAACCAAAATAGCAAAGTACCAAATACTGATTTATGCTTTTTAAATTTTGAACAACTTTATCTGCAACGTCTCATTCAAAGGCTCACAAAAGAAGGAAAGGTTGGGTTTTTAGAAAAATATAATTTTCTTCTTTTGTGCGTATTATTTATTTGTGAATACACAGAAAAAGCCAGTAAAAAATGAAAGTAAGTTTAATTTTATTTTATATAAATAAATTTTCTTTTAGTAATGAACTCCAGAATAATTGATGAAATTGAATCATTTATTTGTTAAGTTTTAAATGGATATTAAAATTGATAACTTGGGATTTTTTTATAGTGCAATGTGAACTTAGTTTAGATTTTAAAATATTTACGGATTTTTCATGATAAGAATTGGATCAATTTATCTAATTAGATATTGTAGCTTTTTATCCAATTTAATTTAATAATCAAATTCGCCAAAAGAAATTCGCCAAAATTTTGTTTCTAGGTGCTACAAAACATCCAGACCTTGTCCAAGAACCCGTGTGATCTCAAGGAAGGGGGCAGCTTCTGGTGATGGAGCGCCCGAAGGCAGAAATCTAACTTATTTTAAGCCGCTAAAGAAGGAAGACAATGCCTTCCGGGAAGACTTTTTGGGGGACTATTCCACAATTGGCTATTATAGTATGAGAGAAAACCCGCAAACCTACCCCCAGGTAGTATTTTACTCACGAAGTTCCTCGATAGCAAAAGTAAAAAAGAGTATGAAGCAAAAATAGCAAAGTAAAAATACTTGATTTATTTTTTAAATTTGAACAACTTTATCTGGCATGCGCGTCTCATTCAAGGGCTCACAGAAGAAGAAAAAGGTTGATTTTTTTACATATTATTTATTTATAAAAAAAAAAAATGAAATTTTGACATGAAAGAAAGTTTACATTTATTTTAGAATTGAAGTATCCAGAATAATGAATGAAATTGAATCAATGTGTCATTCTTTAAATTTTAAATGGAAATTAAAATTGAAAATCTGTGAGTTTGTTTAAATTGCATTAAAATTTATTTTTAGATTTTAAAATGTTACGTGCTTTCAGGATACGAATTTGGTATCATTATTTAATAGGATATTGAAGCTTAACCAATTTAATTTTATAAAAACAGGGCCTGTATGGTCGAGTGGCTACCGCTCTGACAATCGGTAATATAGGTTTCGGGTACGAGTCCTGGCAGTGCAGTGTATGTTTGTAGTGGTTCGAAATCCCCTTTAAACATTAGGTCCCGGTCTAATATGACTATAGAGAGTTGTTTGGGTAATGCTGACTACCCTACCCCGTAAAAAGGAATGATCTCTGTATAAAAATCTGCCAACAGGTAGACGGCCTTGCTCCACTAAAGGGCTATTACGCCACTGATGATTTTTATATATATGTGTATATATTCTCTAAGAATGAATACTTATTATACTTCTTGGTGATAAACGAACCACACACTATTGTTAAATTAAAACGCCTTCCAATTACTCCATAAGATAACGAACGATGAACGAAGCATGACTAAGAAATTACAAATAGTTTCATCCATGAATTCCTCCTTTCTTTCCAAATATAAATACAAACAGGCAAAATGTTAAATGAATAAACTTAGTGCTGAGTAAATAATAAAAAAAAGAAAGCGGCGAAAAAAAGCAATTATCTTTACAAGAGTAGTAACCCCTTTGGCTTGAAAGATGACGCGGAAGAAACAGTTTTCTTCTACTCATAAATCAAAAAGCGGAAAAAACACGGAAAAAAACCTCCACACCTACATAAAAGTTATCATTCAATGACATCAAAAAAATATTTTTTTTTTCTTTTCTAAGATGAAAAGAAAAAATATCACGCACTACAGCTATTCCTAATACAGTTTAAATTGAACTGCAAAACAGAAGAGGTTTTCCGCGCTTTTTTTTCATCCCTTCTCCCCTTTTTTCAGAATCTTTCGAATCGTCTCTGGTGAATAGCTCCGAAATTTTCCGTCGTAGTTCTTTTCATTATTTCCATTTCAGGGAGCGAAGGGAGGGATGAAAATAATACCCCATCAATTGACTCTTTTCAATACCACTGACCGAGAAAACCAGAGATTCCCCTCAGTGCAGAGAAAAAAAGAAGCAAAACAGAAAGTACCAAATACTTGATTTATGCTTTTAAATTGCGAACAACTTTATCTGCATGTGCGGTCAAATTCAAGGACTCACAAAAGAAGAAAAGGTTTTTTTTTTTTTTTTTTGTGCATATTATTTATTTATGAAATACAAAAAGAAAAGAAAAAAAAGAACATGTCTGAAACGAAAGTATGTTTAAATTTATTTTAGTAATGAACTCTCCAAAATAATTGATGGAATTGAATGGGCGGAGAAAACCCGACATTCTGTTCTATAGAGAAAAAAAGAAGCAAAAAATAGCAAAGTACCAAATACTTGATTTATGCCTTTAAATTCGAACAACTTTATCTGCATGCGCGTCTCATTCAAGGGCTCACAAAAGAAAATAATTAATTTTCTTCTTTTTTGTGCGCATTATTTATTTACAAAAAAAAAAAAAAAATGCCAGTCTGAAATGAAAGTAAATGTAAATTTATTTTTTAGTAATGAACATGAAATAATTTATAAAATAAAAATTGAATCCATGTTTTATTAAATGAATTTTAAAATTGACAATGCATGACTTTTGTTTAAAATGAAGTTTAAGAGGAAAACTTCATTTTAAACGAAGAAGAAGTGAGTTTGTTTAAAAGGGTTTCGAAGAACATTTGTCAGATGAAAAGCCTGAGAACACGTCTTAATCATACACCTCAAAAGCAGCTGTTTTGAGTATATTTTACATCGGATGGACCTGGCAGCCTGTTGAGGAACGATGGACTCTACAAAAATACCCTTCAATATTAGAAGTTAAAATTGTGCTTTTATACGAGCGTTCGCGGGCGGTATTGGTGTTTTTTAACAAGATCTTGCTCCATGCCATACTTCTAATTTGACAACAAAATTTCACCAAGAAAAACAGTTTTGGATTGATTTGTTAATTCTTCAGATGTTAATCACATCGAAAATTGTTGTTATCACGTCGATTCATTTTAGATCGATTCGCATCAGGTTAATCACATCGCACTGTGAGTAAAATGGATTCCTCAACCAAGAGAAAATGATCGCGGACGTCGTAAAAGTTTGGTTTTGGTGACGACATGAAAAATATATGTTCTAAATTGAAATCAATGCTGAAACGTGTGCAGGATATCATTAAATCTAGAGGAGGACATATTCGCTACGAGAAAGCTTATGAAATATATAATATATAAGAGAACTTATGATGCTAATTAAATCTCATATGTGAAAATCTTCGTATATGTCCCAATTAATTTGCACAGTACTGTAGATATCGTTGTTCCAATGCATCTGGCAATACAGAGACAATTAATCTTTAAGCCATAAGCAAGGGCTACATCACTGTTACTCATTTACAGCTAAAAATATGCATGGAACCACCGGGACTCGAACGTGAAACCTGCAGCACCGAGTGCTAGCCACACGGCCATCAGGCCCCATATTTTTAAAAAAATAACATATTTGAGTGAAACTGAATTGTTAAATTTCATAAAAACGATAGTACTTCTTTATAATAATTTAAAAGTGAATCATTTTTAATTTGAAATAAAAATATTTCAACATATGTGTAAAGTCGGCTGTTAAAAAAACCAAAGCTGATCCTATTTGGTGATCAATGCATTGGGGCTTGAAATACTCAGACTTTTATGCGTTTTCATGCGTATAATTTATCTTTTCCAAAATATGCAACTCATTTAAATAAAAAGAAAAACAAGGAAGGCAGCGAAATTTTGCCTTTCCGAAAGGGAATGGAAGAGACACGTCATAATGTCCAAGGAAAGGAACGGAACAGAGAGAAGTCTCATAAAATTCTCAGCAGAAGAAATCTCAACAGAGTTGCCTGAAGGGGGGAATAGAATTCAACCCCGAGAAAAATGTTCTCGCTGATCCGATCCCCCTCGTGGAAGAGAAATGAACTGTTTGTTTTCGAGTTGCTCATACTTCTGGGAGGTGCTTCTGCTTCTCAAGGTGGAGGAGACACAATACTCTTTTTTCTCAGATTTATTTCGGAGGACTTTTCTGGGAGAGGTTTTTTTTATTTGTTTATTTATTTAATGTTTCCTTTTTCTAAGGATTAATAGTCCTTAAAAGTGTCAAGTCTGGGTTAGATAAAATTCCAAATAAAAACGTTATCATCAAAAAGTCATGGTGCTTGAAACTGTTTTATTGGGCATTTGGAAATTTATCTAATGTGTTTGTTGTTGGGTTAATGAGAAATATTAGGTGCTAAATCTTAAGCTAACTATACAATGCTAATTGGAATACTTTTTAAATAAGATCAGAATTTCAAATTATATATTACAAACGATAAATATTACAGACACACATCGATTTTCCACTTTTTTTTTTGAAGCAGTGTCTGTTTGAATCAATGCTGAATACCCTACTACATAAAAACAAGGCATCTCCTGTCTAGAACTCTGCCAGCAGGCAGACGGCCTTTCTCCGCCATAGAGCTGTTGCGCCTCAGATGATGATGATATATATTCTGTAAGAATGAATTTTTTTATAATTCTCGTTGACAAACGAACCGCACACTATTCATGAACTAAAACGCGTTGAAACTACTCCTCAAGATAAGATGACATTCTGAATCAGTATCCAAATGAAAAAGAAAGTGTCAACAGAGCTCGTTCGAACAGAGAGTGAACGAAGCATAACCAAGAAATTAGAAATAGTTTCAGCAGCGAATTCACCTTTCTTCCAAATATAAATAAAAACAGGCAAAACGTTAAATGAATAAATATAGTACAGCGTAAAAATAAAAAATAAAAGCAAGGGGAAAAAAAGCAATTATCTTTACAGAAATAGAAAGCCCTTTGGCCGGAAAGATAACGCGGAAGAAATAGTTTCCACTCATACATCAAAAGCGGAAAAAGAAATTATATATCATAATATGTTAACACACACATCATCATATCATTATATATATATCATATATATATATATATAAATCAGCTTTAATACGTAAACTATATCATTGTGTAATCTATCTATTGTATAATCGTATGTAATATAATCTCTCTCTGTATATATATATATAGCCGATATAAAATTATATAACATTTAAGCTTATTCTTTTTACTATATTTTGATTGATTACACTAAAACAAGCAAAAAAGAAATTATAGTAAATGATATGTACAACACATCAATAAAAAGAAATGAAGTTTCAAAAGAAAAATTAGTATTAGTATTATCAAGAAATATAATGTTATTTATTTTAATAATAGTTTTTTTTGTGTGTGGTTTTTGGTTTAAAACCTCATATTACCCTATTCTAATAAATGTTACTTTAACTGCTGTAAAAGCAGTTATAAAATAAATATTTAAAAAAAAAAGAACTGTTAATGTTAACGAGCCCAGATAAATTTTCTGAAACTGTTAAAGTTTTTCTCCAGTTTCAAATATTTCTTTTTAAAATGCAGGAGGACTTTATGTTTTGTTAAGAAGAAAAAGGTTGAAAGAGATTAAATTTCCCTTAACAAACAATTATATTTTTTAGACGGAGAATAATGAGTTTTCACAATATTATCTTTCATACATTATGATATTTTTTGTTCAATTTTTTTTTAAATTTATGTATTTCAAATTACTTTATAGGAGTATAATTTTTGTTTATCATTATTGTTGTGTTATTTGATGGGATCCAATGCATTTCAAATTTATATATTGATATATTTTTTATTTATATATTTTTCCTTCTTACTAAAAAGAGAAAACTTTAAAAAGAGATATTTAAAATAAACTTGAATAACATATGTTTCTGCATCTTTGAACTGCGGTTCTCGAACTGTTTAGCCACAAGATGACAAACCAAACTAAACAGTTAGTATTTCATTAATTTGAATAATGTTTTAAAACTTTAATCATGAATTCTGCAACGTATACAAAAACGTATCTACGAATTTAACATTAAATGGTCAATATGTAAAATATTTTGTATTTTTTAATATAAATTATGAAAAACTCTTAAAGTAGATAATTATTTATTTTAAAATAAGAAAGTATAATGGATTAATTTTAAGCAAGAATCTTCTTCGACATTGGCGCTATAGTCCCATAATGGGGCCAAGCCGTCCTCTTACTGGCAGATTTCGAGACAGGAGATGTTTTCATTTTACGGGGATATGATTTTTAACCGTACGCCCAAAGCTCTACAGTCATGTTAGACCGAGGCCTACGGTTTAAAGTGGATTCCGAAAACCTACAAACATCCATGGCACTGCCGGCACTCGAACTCGAATCCTACGGCACTGAACGCCAGAGCGTACGTCAAAGGATGAATCTAAATTTTGAAAATTAAATAGCTTGTAGTTTATTTATTACAAGATATGTTCTTTGATTTCTACCCCAATGATAAAATCAGAAAGAAGTGGTTGTGTCCCTTTAATATTTCTCTCTCTCTCTCTCTGTTGTGTGTGAATTTAATATTTGTGATGCATAATAAATAGAATATAAAATAAAAACTTAGAGAGTAATCTACTAACTTACTGTAATGATACCGAATTTAATTTCTGTAGTAATTTAGATTATTTCATATCTCGGATAGCAGACTTATCTAACATATTAAAATACATCTTGAATAAAAATTGTAAATTTTATATTGCCGTTATTCTTTTTTTTCCGTTTATGTAATTCAATTCACCACTGGTGATATCTTATATTTTATATTCTGTCGGAACCATTTTCTATGTATCCATAACCCATACGCAAAAGCCTTCTATGCATTTAAACATTCTTCTTTGGTGAATATTTTCACCATACGGTATAACTTTTCTTTTTCAATTGCTTCTATTAGCTCACACTCTTCTATTAGCTTCTATTAGCTCCCTATATATATTCTGTTCAAATTTTCAATCGTTCATAAAATACTTTTAATCATTAACTCCAGTTTAAATAAATTTTTGACTTATAGTGGATGTTAATGCAGTTTTTTTTTTTTTCAAATATTTATTCAGTAATTAAATTTAATTAATTCATTTTAGTTTTTTTTTTTAGATTTAAGTCGCATGTATCTACCAATAGATAGCGCCAGATAAACTTAAAAAAAATGAATGAAAATTATTTATCAATGACTTTCTGCAATGTGGTGAAAAAAAGTAGGAATTGACTTTAAAACTTTTTATATTACTTTTTTTATTCCCGTATGACGTATTGCACGGGTAGAAACAGATCGCGATATCTGGATTTCTCAGCGTGACTGAGGAGTGCAGGAATTTCGGCAACTTGAAACTTCAGAATATTGCAGATGTTTCTTGTCATCAAATTCTCTCAGTTGGGCAAACTGTTTTCATTTGCAGCTCCAGAGTTGCCAGGGAAATTTTCTAGGGGCTGCATATTTTCACTTCTAGGGAAACAATCATTTGCAAAGCACGCGTCACCTAAGCATTCCAACAGCGGCCTCTTTAATACTACCTTCGGGAGTTCAAATAGTGCTGTATTCCATATAAAACCTCTGCATTTGCTTTGTTCTGTGTTTTCTTTGCAAGAGTTGGGTGAGCGAGGAATTCTTTGGCGATGCAAATATGTTCTCGCAGATTAATCTTCGCCGACGGTTTCTTTCTTCTCCTTCATTCTTTCTATTCTTTTTTTTTTTTTTTTTTTTCATTAACAAAGAACGCTTCCCCAAGTTCTGTATCAACAATGAGATAAAATGTCTGATGTTCTATCTCCACTTGAAGCACATCTCATTTCCTTTGCTGTTCTGTTGTTCCTTTTTAATTTTTTTTTTTTTGCAAAATTTTGCAAATGTTTCCTTTTAAAGAATGTAGCGAATATTTGTTTGCTAAAAATTGAAGGAATTTTATTTCTTAATTACAGAAAAAAATGTACAAAATACAGTTCAGAAGGAATTTAAGTAATGGGGGATGCAAATTAACAAAAGTAAAAGTAAAAAAGTAGAAATTATTTTAAAGTTTTCGAAAGTCTTCAGATTGTAAGCAAACCCCAAAAAAGAATGTTGTTTTTAGCCGCAACTAAGATTATATTTTTCAGCTAGAAAAACTTAATTATAATTATTTAAATCGCTGAATTCAACATTCATTAGTTGATTCTTATTTTGTATAATTTATTTCATAAGGAGTTTTTATGTGTTATAGAAAAATATTTTTTATTAATGCATGTGATTTAAAAATGCATGTATTTTCGCACTATAATCAATTCAATAGGGATCGATAATTTCTTTTCATGTAATTAAATACCACTTTTTAATATACAATATTAACTTTCTACTTTTAAATGTAACATTTAACAATAATTTTTAGAATCAGATGACTAATTGAAATTTTATTTTCATTTCATCTTATGCATTATGTAATATTAACACTTGTGAATGCTAATTTGTAAAATGTTCCTTATATTACATATTCTTTACATATGTTGTTCTAATGCAGCTAATAACACAGAGACAGTTATTCTTTATGCCATAAGCAAGGCTGCACCGCTTTTTCTCATTTAACTCTACTCAGGGGGCATGTGAACCTTTAAAAACATGCTATGGACGTGAGTAACATTACCCCTGTAACACTCTACAATCCTATTAGACCGGTACCTACGGTTTAAAGTAGATTCCGAACCACGACAAACATCCATGGCACCGCCGGAACACGCACCCCAAACCTGAGATACCGAGCGCCAGAGCGCTAGCCACTCGGTCGTCAGACCCCAGCAGACTTGTATAATATATTAAAACACAAATCAATATGAAATTTATATTTTTTTTATTCAAAATGTATTTTAATAGCAGATTTATATAAGTCATTAAAATACAACTGTTAAATCCCTTGGCAACTCTGTAATTCCATTCTGCACTGTTTAATAAATTATAAATTTTATAATGGCGTTTTTATCTTTGATATAATTCAATTCACCTCTGGTGATATCTTATATTTTATATTCTGACGGAACTATTTTCTATGCGCCCATAATTCGTACGCGAAAGCCTTCTGTGCATTTAATCATTCTTCTTTGGTGAAAATTTTCGCGGTACGGTATAATCATTTCTTTTTTCTTTCTTTCTTTTTTTGTTCCCATATGACGTATTGCATGGGTAGAAACAGATCGCAATATCTGATTTCTCAGCGTGACTGATGAGTGCAGGAATTTCGGCAACTTGAAACTTCAAAGTGTTGCAGATATTTCTTATCATCAAATTCTGCGAGTCGGGAAACCGTTTTCATTTGCAGCTCGTTCTTGCTCCAGAGTTGCCAGGGAAAATTTTCTTGGGGGAAAATGCTGCATATTTTCACTTCTAGGGAAACAATAATTTGCAAAGCACATGTCACCTAAGCATTCCAACAGCAGCCTCTTTAATACTACCTTCGAGTTGAAATAGTACGGTATTCCGTATAAGACTCCTGCCTCTGCTTTGTTCTGTTTTCTTTGCAAGAGTTGGATAGGCGAGGAATTCTTCGGCGATGCAAATATGTTCTCGCAGATTAATCTTCGACGAAGGTTTCTTGAAGTTTTTTTTTTTTCCTTCTTTTCTTCTTCTTTTCATTCTTTTTTTTCCATTCTCTAACAAAGAATGCTCCCCCAAAAAAAAAAAATTCTGTATCAACTATGAGATAAAAATGTTTGATGTCTCTCTACACTTGAAGCACATCTCATTTCCTTTGCCTGCTGTTGTCCCTTTTACTTTTTTTTTTTTTTTTTTTTTTGCAAATTTGACACATGTTTCGTTTGAAAAGAAGGTAGCGAATATTTTTTGCTAAAAAATTTTAGGAATTTATTTCTTAATTACAAAAAAAAAAAAGGAAGAAAATTCAGTGCAGAAGGAATTTAAGTAATGGTGGATGGAAATTAGCAAAAGTAAAAGAAAATGCAGAAATTGTTTGGAAAGTTTTCGAATGTCTTTAGATTGTAAGCAGAATCCAAAAAAAGAATGTTGTTTTTAGCCGCAACTATCATTATACTTTTCTGTCGGAAAACTTAAATATAATTATTTAAATCGTAGAATTTAATGTTTACTTGTCAATTCTTATTTTAATTTGTATAATTTATTTTTATGTGTTATACAATAATGTGTTTTTTATGAGTTATAGAGTACTATTTTTTGTCATACATGTAATTTAAAGATCCAAGAATTTTCGTACTATAAATAATTCACTAGAGATCGATATTTTTCTTTTATAATAAAGTGATTAAACAATTGTTTTATATTATATCATTATTGTCTTTATACTTTTAAAGATAAATAATTCGTTAGGGATCGATATTTTTATTTTTAATAAAGTAATTAAACATTTTTATAACATTATTATCTTTAAACTTTTAAATATGACATTTAACAACAATTTTTAGAATCGAATGTCTAATTGAAGTTTTATTTTATGCTTTATTAATATTAATATTTTTTACACTTGTGATAGCTAATTTGTAAAATGTTCCATATATTATACATTCTTTACATATGACGTTGTTTTAATACATCTGGAAATACAAAAACAGTTAAACATTATACCATAAGCAAGGCCTGCACAGCTTTTACTCCTTTAGTGGGTATCTTGAAGATTGGCTACGGGCGCGAGTAACACTATGGCCACAACGTCCTGTTATACCGGGACCTACTTATTAAATTTGATTCCGAACCACAACAAACAACAATGAATCCCCGGTACTTGATTCCGAAACCTGTGACGCCGAGCACCAGAGCGGTAGTCACTCGGCCATCAGCCCCTTACTATTTTTTTGTGGGCGTAAATTTAGGATTTGTGATGTATAATAAATAAAATATAAAATAAAAACTTAGAGAGCAACTTACTAACTGTAATGATACTGATTTTAATTTTTTATAATAATCTAGATTATTTCTTATCTTGAATAGCAGACTTATTTAACATACTAAAAATACATCTTGAATAAAAATTTACAAGATTTATATTGGCAATTCAATTCACCAATGGTGATATGTTATATTCTGGCAGAACCATTTTGTTGCGCCTATAACTCATACACGAAAGCGTTCTATGCATTTAATCATTCCTCTTTGGTGAATATTTTTGCCATACGGTATAGCTCTTTTTTTTTGTTCCCATATGACGTATTGCAGGGAACAAACAGATCGCAATATCTGGATTTTCAGAGTGACAGATGACTGCAAGAATTTCGGCAACTTGAAACTTCAAAGTGTTTCAGATGTTTCTTGTCACCAAATTCTGCCAGTCGGGCAAACCGCTTTCATTTGCAGCTTGCCAGAGTTGAAAGGGGAAATTTTCTTGGGCTGCATATTTTCACTTCTAGGGAAACAATCATTAGCAAACACATGCCACCTAAGCATTCCAACAGCGGCCTCTTTAATACTATCTTTGGGAGTTAAAATGGTCCGGTATTCCATATAAAACTTCTCCCTCTGCTTTGTTCTGTGTTTCTTTTCAAGAGTTGTGTGGGCGAGGAATTCTTTGGCGATGCAAATATGTTCTTGCAGATTAATCTTCGCCGACGGTTTCTCGCCATTTTTTTTTCTTTCTTTTTTCTTATTCTGCTTTCATTCGTTCTATTCTTTTTTTTTTTTTTTCATTCTCTAACAAAGAATGCTTCCCTCAAAGTTCTGTATCAACAATGCGATAAAATGTCTGATGTTCTATCTCCACTTGAAGCACATCTCATTTCCTTTTTTACTTTTTTTTTTTTTTTTTGCAAATTTGACAAATGTTTCGTTGGAAAGAAAGGTAGCGAATATTTGTTTGCTAAAAAAAATTTAAGGAATTCATTTCTTAATTACAGAAAAAAATGTAGAAACAGAAATGTACAGTGCGGAAAGAATTTAAGCAATAGTGGATGGAAATTAACAAAAGTAAAAATAAAAGTAGAAATTGTTGGAAAGTTTTCGAATGTCTTCAGATTGCAAGCATACCCAGAAGAAGAATACTACTTTTCGTTAGAAAAACTTAAGTATATTTAATTAAATCACTGAATTTAATGCTCATTTAACAATTCTTACTTTGTATAATTTATATTATAATAATTTTTATGCGTTATAGAATAATATTTTTCAATAATGCTTGTAGTTTACAGATGCAAGAATTTTCGCATTATAATTAATTCACTAATAATCGAAATTGCCTTTTTTAATGTAATTAAATAGCGGTTTTTTAATATACATTATCTTTTTACTTTTACCTTTCTAATTTCAATTAGTCATTTGATCCTAATGAATATTATTAAATGTCATCTTTAAAATATAATAATGCTTTATTAAAAGACAATTGTTTAATTACTTTAGTAAAAAAGAAAATATCGAACTCTGGTGACATATTCATAGTGCAAACATTTTTGCATCATTAAATTATATGCATTAATAAATATATTTTTTAAAACACATAAGAAACAAATATAAAACAAAGTGTTAAAATTCAGAATTAACAAATGGACAATAAATTCTGAGATTTAAATAAATACATTTAGGTTTTTCAGGAAAGAAACGCATAATCTTAGTTGCGGCTAAAAACAACATTCTTTTTTGGGGTATGTTTAGAATCCAAAGACATTCCTAAACTTTCCAACAATTTCTAATTTTTATTTTTTTTTTACTTTTGTTAATTTCCATCCACCATTACTTAAATTCCTTGCTGCACTGTATTTTCTACATTTTTCCCCTGTAATTAAGAAATAAAATTCCTTAAATTTTTAGCAAACTACTATTCGCTACCTTCTTTAAAACGAAACATTTGTCAAATTTGCAAAAAAAAAAAGTAAATAAAAGGAACAACAGCAGGCAAAGGAAATAAGATGTGCTTCAAGTGGAGATAGAACATCAGACATTTAATCGCATTGTTGATACAGAACTTTGGGGAAGCATTCTTTGTTAGGGAATGAAAAAAAAAGGATAGAAAGAATGAAGAAGAATAATAAGGAAGAAGGAAAAAAAATGGCGGAGAAACCGTCGGCGAAGATTAATCTGCGAGAACATATTTGCATCGCCAAAGAATTCCTCGCCCGCCCAACTCTTGCAAAGAAACACAGAACAAAGCAGAGGCAGGAGTTTTATACGGAATACAGTACTATTTTAACTCCCGAAGGTAGTATTAAAGAGGCCGCTGTTGGAATACTTAGGTGACATGTGCGTTGCAAATTATTGTTTCCCTAGAAGTGAAAATATGCAGCCCGAAGAAAATATCCCCTGGCAACTATTGAGCTGCAAATGAAAACGGTTTGCCGACTCGTAGAATTTGATGACAAGAAACATCTGCAACACTCTGAAGTTTCAAATCTCCGAAATTCTTGCACTCATCAGTCACGCTGAGAAATCCAAATAGTGCGATCTGTTTCTAATTATGCAATACGCCATACAGGAACAAAAAAGATTTATACTATATGGCTAAAGTATTCACCAAAGAAGAATGATTAAACGCATAGAAGACTTTCGTATGTGAGTTATGGGTGCATAGAAAATGGTTCCATCAGAATATAAAATATAAGATATCAGCAGTGGTGAATTGAAATATATCAAAGGGAAAAACCAACACGCCATTACAAAATTTATAATTTTTTTTTTTAACCAGGATGTATTTTAATATCTTACATAAGTCTGCTATTTACACTCATTTTGAATAAAGAAAATATAAATTTTATATTAGCGTGTGCTTTAATATCTTATATAAGCGCTCTGGAGTTTTGTTTCTGAGGTTTCGGGTTCGTGTCTCAGCTGTGCCATGGATATTTGCAGTGTTTAGGTATCCCTTTTAGACCGTAAGTCCCGGAATAATAGGATCATTGAGCGTTGTGGGGGTAGTATTACTCACATTCATAACATTTCTTCAAGCTACACGTGCTACCTGAGTAGCGCTAAGCGAGTAAAAACAGTGTATCCCTTGTTCATGACATAAAGATTAATTGTTTCTGCATTACAGACTGCATCAGAACAAGAACTTATATGAAAATTACATAATATATGGAATATTTTACAAATTAATAACCACACGATTAAAAAATATTAATATTATATAACGCATAAAATAAAATTCCAGTTAGTCACTTGATTCTAAAAATTATTGTTAAATGTCAGCTTTAGAAGCAGGAAGATAATAATGTATATTAAAAAACTGTTGTTTAATTACAAGAAAAAAGGAAATATCGATTCCTAGTTCCTCGATAATTTTTAAATCACATGCATTAATAAAAATATTTTTTAACACATAAAAAACCCATATGAAAATAAATTATACAAATTCAGAATCAACAAATGAGCGTTGAATTCAGCGATTTAAATAAATACATTTAAGTTTTTCTAATAGAAAAATATAATCTTAGTTGCGGCTAAAACCAACATTCTTTTTTGGGGTATGTTTACAATCCGAAGACATTAATAAACTTTCCAAAAATTTTTACTTTCTTTTTTTTATTTTTCTTAATTTTCATCCACTATTACTTAAATTCTTTCTGCACTGTATTTTCTACATTTTTTTCTGTAATTAAGACATGAATTCAAAAAATTTTTAGCAAACAAATATTTGCTACCTTCTTTTCAAACGAAACATTTGTAAAATTTGCAAAAAAAGTAAACAAGTAAAAAGGGAACAACAGCAGCCAAAGGAAATGAGATGTGCTTCAAGTGGAGATAGAACATCAGACATTTTATCGCATTGCTGATGCAGAACTTGGGGGAAGCATTCTTTGTTAGGGAATGAAAAAAAAAGTATAGAAAGAATGGAGAAGAATAAGAAGGAAGAAGGAAAAAAAACGGCGAGAAACCGTCGGCGAAGATTAATCTGCGAGAACATATTTGCATCGCCAAAGAATTCCTCGTCCACCCAACTCTTGCAAAGAAAACAAAACAAAGCAGAGGCAGGAGTTTTATATGGAACACCGTACTATTATAACTCCTGAAGGTAGTATTAAAAGAAGACGCTGTTGGAATGCTTAGGTGACATGTGCGTTGCAAATTATTGTTTCCCTGGAAGTGAAAATATGCAGCCCCAAGAAAATTTCCCCCTGGCAACTCTGGGGCAAATGAAAACGGTTTGCCGACTCGCAGAATTTGATGACAAAAAAATCTGCAACACTCTGAGGTTTCAAGTTGCGGAAATGCTAAAATTCATGCACTCATCAGTCACGCTGAGAAATACAGATATTGCGATCTGTTTCTCCCGTGCAATGCGTCATACGGGAACAAAAAATAAAGGAGAGCTACACCATACGGCGAAAATATTCACCAAAGAAGAATAAAAGGAAAGTAAAATATCAATTAGTCATCTGGTCCGAAAAGTTATTATTAAATGGCATCTTAAAAAGTAGAAAAATAATAATGTTATATTAAAAAACTGTTGTTTAATTACTTTTTAAAAAAGAGAAATATCGATTCCTAGTGAATAATTTATAGTCCGAAAATTCTTGCGTCATTAACTTAAATGCTGTAATAAAAAATATTATTCTATAACGCATAAAAAACCCCCACATAAAATGAATTATGCAAAATTAGAATTACCAAATGAACAGTAAATGCCGCGATTTTAATAAATATAGCTACATTTTCTGATATGTATTTCTGATTTTATTTTTCAGATTTCTTACGTAATAATATTATACATTTCTATCTTAGTAACGGCTAAAAATAGCATACTTTTTTGGGGTATGCTTACAATCTAAAGACATTCGAAAACTTTCCAACATTTTCTGCATTTTCTTTTACTTTTGCTAATTTCTATCCACCATTACTTACATTACTTCTGTACTGAATTTTCTTCCTTTTTTTTTGTAATTAAGAAAAAAATTCCTAAAATTTTTTAGCAAAAATATTCGCTACCTTCTTTTCAAACGAAACATTCGTCAGATTTGCAAAAAAGTAGAACTGTAAAAATTGAACAACAGCAGGCAAAGGAAATGAGATGTGCTTCAAGTGGAGATAGAACATCAGACATTTTATCGCATTGTTGATACACAACTTGGGGGAAGCATTCTTTTTTAGAGAATGAAAAAAAAAAAAAGTATAGAAAGAATGGAGAAGAAGAAGAAGAAAGCAAAAAAACGGCGAGAAACCGTCAGCGAAGATTAATCTGCGAGAACATATTTGCATCGCCAAAGAATTCCACGCCCACCCAACTCTTGCAAAGAAAACAGAACAAAGCAGAGGCAGGAGTTTTGTATGGAATACCATATCATTTTAACTCCCGGAGGTAGTATTAAAGAGGGCGCTGTTGGAATGCTTAGTGACATGTGCGTAGCAAATGATTGTTTCCCTAGAAGTGAAAATATGCAGCCCCAAGAAAATTTCCCTGGGCAGCTCTGGAGCTGCAAATGAATTTGAATTTGATGACAAGAAACGTCTGCAATACTTTGAAGTTTCAAGTTGCCGAAATGCCGAAATTCTTGCACTCATCAGTCACGCTTAGAAATCCAGATATTTGCGATGTGTTTCTCCCACACAATACGTCATACGGAAAAAAAGAAGAGTTATACAGTATGGTGGAAATATTCACCAAAGAAGAATGATTAAACGCATAGAAGACTTTCGCGTGTGTGTTATGGGTGCATAGAAAATGGTTCCGTCAGAATATGAAATATAGATATCACCAGTGGTGAATTGAAATATATCAAAGGTAAAAAAAAAAAAAAAACACGATAATACAAAAATTTATTTTTTTTTTATTCAAGGTGCCTTTTAATATGTTATATGTGTTCTCATGGGATGTCCGTTCCGCACTGAGGATCAGACAGGTTCCTGAGGACACAAGAAAAGAGTCTTTAAGTTAAGTGAATATATTATGAAATATTAAATTACATGTTATGAGGTAAGAAATTTTTTGTGTCTCTTTTTTTCTCTCTTTGACTAGATTAACCTTTGAGTTTGAAACATTAAATTATTTAAGACAAATATTAAGATTTTTATTCAAATGTGAGTGAAACTGCTTATGAATAATGTATCCTCTGGCTACCTATTAATTCTCAAAACCAAAAATTCAGTCATATTTAGACAGAATGGGATTAAATTATTGCAACATGAAAAAATTTTTTAAAAAACAATTCATGTAATTTAACCTTCGTATTAATACATACGAAGGTTTAAATTAAATAGTTAAAACCTATAAATAGTTAAATGAGGAAATTACATGGTTTGCCTAAAATTTACCTACCTATAATATTACATGTACAATTAGTTACTATCTGCATTGTGTGTATGTGTAAATAAAGTTGCGAGTTCTCCAACCTGTGCCTCAAGTATCTCAATTAAATCACGCTCATTTACAAAGTGGTTGCCCAACCTGCAATCTGGCGCCCAAAATGGAGCCCGCCCGTACCTCCAGACTGCAATGCAGCATGAACAAGTGACCCAGTATCCACATTGTAGTTACCCACATCATCCGGCGCCATCTTGTAGTACCCATACCACCAAAACTGCAGTCTGCTCGTACCACTACACTACAATAGTAATAATTTTATCAGGTACTTATGTATGTACTATATATGTTACGGTAAATGTTATAAATCTGGTAATAGTTCATAACCACCGGTAATACATAAATATATATATATATATATATATATATATATATATATATATATATATATATATATAGTATAAACACCTGATAAAACTTCAAAAAAAAAGTATGCTTCAATCATTTACTTTCCATACTGCAAATGAGAATTTCCTAAAATCACTGTACTTCCACTATGATTGAAATTGACTTTAATTGATAACACTTTAAAAAATACATTTGAATCCATTACTTTCCATGCTGCAAATGAGAACATTAAACCTAAAATCACTGTATTTTAATTGTGATTGGAATTGACAATGGGACGATTACTACTTCTGAGTTGGGAATTGTAGTAATGCTGCTACTAAGTATAGAGGAGCAAGCATTCTAGTTTCCAAACATATCCGTAGAGCAATACTTTGTGTGCGATGGTGTAAAGCAAACTAAACTATTCCGAGACACCTGCAGTTAACAAGGGAATTCGAGAAACGGGGTGAGCAGAGTAAACTTGATTTAATAAACATTCCCGACTGGTGCCGTAGAATTTCATTACAGCACGCGCTTTTCGGCGAACCTTCAACAATCAGCCCCATTTACGATTGTGAGCTCCAGAACAAATTACCCGGGCTCTATACAGAGGGGCGTCTAATTCTCTCTCCACTGTCGGAGAGAAGCATTGTCTGCACAGGATTGGGTTAGATTCGAGAATGCTCGTCAAAATGAAGCCTCTCTAATTTAATATATGTAAATATTTGTTGGCGAATACTGAATTAAAATTATTTAGAATATATGTGCGGTAACTAATATATGAAATTATGTTCATGTGCTTCATAATTTTTTCTTCTCAATATCATCAAAAACATTTTTTTACAGTCTTCATGCACTAAATATACGTGAGTGAATTCATTGGATTGATTTTTTTTTTTAAAAATAATGAAGTTTTTGTTTTCAATGCGCTTTTAATTCATCCGTATTTGTTTTAACTATCTTATGTATGTGATTAGAAATTTTATGTTGTTCCAGAAAAAAATAGTGCTCAAATTATTATTCAAAAAAGGATTTGAATAAAATGGAAATATTTGGAAAAAGAAGCTATTGCAAATTATCATACTAATTAATAATTATTGAAAGAAGCAAATTAATAAGTTCATTTATTAGCTAAACAAAAAAAACAACATTTATAATATAAACTGATTACTACAGTTAATATTATATATATTCAGTCAGAAGGAATATATATTATACTACTTGGCGATAAACAAAACACACACTATTCTTGAACAAAAAGTACTTTCAATCTACTCCAAGTTAAGATGAAATTCGAAACAGTAGCCAAATAAAAAAAAGAAAATGCCAACAGAACTCTTTCGAAGTACGACACTAAAAAATTACAGTATAGCAATAATATAACTTTTAGTAGTAAATAGTTTCAGCAGTTAATTCACCTAAACTAATTAAATGGAAATGTCGTGAAAAATTATTTATTGCAAATTATCTTACTAATGATTAGTTAATCAAATAAACACATAACTAATAGATAACTTATTACATGAACAAAAAAAAAACATGTATATTATCAAAATGATTACTACAGTTAATATAATGTATGTATATATTATACGGTAAATCCGTGATTGTACATAATTACTGGCAACATATAGCAGTGATTATGTATAATCTCCGCTGATTTAATCCGGTGATTATACACAATCACCGATTCTTTACCTTAACCGTATATATATATAAACCTGATAAACCTTTAAAAATATATGTATCAATCAAATACTTTCCGTGTTACAATTGAGCTCATTAAACCTAAAATTACTGTATTTCCACTGTGATTGAAATTGACAATGGAACGATTACTACTTTTGAGTCGGGAATTGCCATAATGCTGCTACTAAGTATAGAGGGACAAGCATTCCCATTTCCAGACATATCTGTTGGCATCGAGACTCTGACCCGAAATAAATTCGGGCAACCACGCGTTTTTGTTTAGGAATGTTTAGTTTACAATCTGTCAACCCCAGAGGAAAATATTTCAATTATAATTAATGCAACAATACTTATTAGTTGGCCTACAGACAATCACCAAAAGTGGAAAATATTTTGTGCATCCTGCGTCTAGCTTAGTGTCGTGTTTTCGACTTTCATTTGGTGTTTTTCCACAAATTTATAATTATCTTTTTAATGTTTAAATATTGCATGTCTCTAATTCTATGTGTGTGGTGTATGTATAGAAAGCATAAATAAAAAACCTCAACCTGTGCCTCAAGTATCTAAACCCAACCACACCCATTTATAATTTGGTTGGCCAACCTACACACTACAATCTGGTGACCGTTTGTACTTCCCTACTATAACGTGGCATAAAAACGTGTGACATGTACCCACACCACTAGAATGTTGCGGCCGTTCGCTCGCACCACACTACTACAATAGTAGTAATTTTATAAGATACTTTATATATATATATATATGTGTGTGTGTGTGTGTGTGTGTGTGTGTGGTAAATCTGGTAAAGTGATAAAACGACAAAAGTAAATGTGATAAATCTGGGGATTATATATAATCATTGGCGACATCACCAGTGGATATGCATAATCATCGATTAATTACATTCACCATATATATATAGTATAGATACCTGTTGAAACTTTTAAAATAATACATTTCAATCCATTACTTTCTATGTTACAAATGAGACCGTTAAACTTAAAATCACTGTATTTTCCTTATGATTGAAATTGACAATGCGACGATTACTACTTTTCAGTCGTAAACTGTAATAATGTTAATACTAAGTATAGAGAACAAGCATTCTAGTTTTCAAACATATCCATAGAGCAATACTTTGTGTGCGATTGTGTAAAGCAAACTAAACTATTCCGAGACACCTGCAGTTAACAAGGAAATTCGAGAAACGGGGTGAACAGAGTAAACTTGATTTAATAAACATTCCCCCGACTGGTGCCGAAGAATTTCATTACAGTCCGCGCGTTTCGGCGAACCTTCAACAATCAGCCCCATTTACGATTGTGAACTTCGGAACAAATTACCCGGGCTCTATAGAGAGGGGCGTCTAATTCTCTCTCCACTGTCAGAGAGAGAAGTATTGTCTGCACAGGATTAGGTTAAACTCGGGAATGCTAGCCAAAATGAAGCCTCTCTAATTTAATAGAATTTGGCTTGTCTCATAGCAAAATATTTGTTGGTGAATACTGAATTAAAATTATTTAGTAGTTTGGTGTGTAAATTATACCGTGAAAAAAATTACGCTGGGGTGTTTTCATAATTTTTAGTTCAGAGTATCCTGAAATAAAATAAATTTTTCAGTTTTCAGGTATTAGAAATAACGTAACGTATTCATTGCATTGATATCATTTTTAAAAGGATCACAGATTAAAAATTAGAAGTTTTCTTGATTTATAAGTCAAACATTCAAATATCTATGAGAATTTTGTTAATACAGATAAAATAATTAATAGTTTAAGAGGATTTCATCCACATATAAAATTTTAAAAACTGTAGCTGTGCTTCCTCCTATACACTGGCATTCAGGAGAAATGGTCAGTTGGCATCGGGACTCTCACCCGAGAGGTAGTACAATGCAAACACACGCTTTTTGTTTAGGAACATTTAGTTTACAGTCTCTCAACACGAGAGGAAATATTTCAAATATAATTACCGCATCCCTGCTTACTAGTTGGCCTACAGACTGTCACCCGGAGAGGAAGTATATTTCGGACATTCTGTGTCTAACTGAGAACGGGTTTTTCAGCATAGAAGCGGTGTTTTCCCTGAATCTTTAATTATCTGTTTTTAAATGTGTTAAATATTGCATGTCTCTAATTCTATATGTGTGATGTAAATAAAGATGTGCCTCAAATAACTAAACACAACCACAGCCAGTTGCAGTCTATTTCCCCAACCTGCACACTACAATCTGGCGCCCGCTATTACTTCTACTACAGCGTGGCGTACAAACGTGTGACTTGCCCTCGCACCCCTTACTAGAGTAGCAATAATTTTATCAGATATATAAACTCATGTTTGTGAAAATTGCAACACCATGAAGGACTTACGCGAGTGAGCTGAAATTTTCAGGAAATGTAAATTAGCGCATGATATGCAAATGATTAGAATTTTAAATCCGTAGCGTATGCGTATCCTGAGCAGTGCCCTCTGAACGGCGGTGGATCCGAATAAATAGACGGCTGCAGCGAGGCGTGTATGGTTATCTGCTAGTGGTAAACGTTAGCTCAATCGTTACTTATGCCTCTTCGACGAAAGAGAGCGAGATTTGAATAACTTACAGAGTTTGAACGGGGAGAATCATCGGCCTTCGTGAAGCTGGATTGTCTTATCGTGCAGTAGCCGCTCGTGTGCAGCGTAACAGCAGCACAGTGATGCGTCTTTGGAAGCAGTGGACGGACGAGTCTCGAATAACTCGGAAATCCGGGAGTGGACCCCGAAATGTGACGTCAGCTCGCGATGATAGACACCTGGTCCGTATGACACTGACGGACCGTACAGCTTCCTCTAGACAATTGGTAGCACAGAGGTTAATAGCTACAGGTGTTTCATTGTTTGCTTCATCATTCGTAGACGTCTGCTGCAGCGTGGACTGCGCGCAAGGACTCCTTTATACAGGATCCCTCTCACGCTAAACCATCGCCGCCTGCGGCTACAATGGGCCGCTCAGCATAGAGACTGGCGTGCTGATAGGCGTGCATGTCGTGTTTTCTGACGAATCCCGCTTTAATTTGTGGCACCATGATGGCCGCATTCGTGTCAGACGCTATCCCGGTGAACGCCACCTTCCGGAGTGCATTATCGAACGCCACAGTAGACGATCACCCGGAGTTATGGTCTGGGGTGCCATAGCATATCATGGACGATCTCAATTGCTAAGAATTGTGGGCAATCTGAACAGCAACCGGTACATCAGTGAAGTTCTACAACCCTAAGCTGTTCCCTTCCTTCAATGATTGCCAGGCGCTGTATTTCAACAGGACAATGCCCGCCCTCATATCGCTAGGACTGTTCAATCCTTCTTTGCAACGCGGCAAGTACAGCTTCTTTCTTGGCCTGCGTATTCCCGGATATGTCGCCGATTGAACATGTTTGGGATTTCGTTGGTCGGCGTCTCGTTCGTGATCCTCGTCCTGTTGCTTCTGCAGACGAACTTTGGGTGCGCATACAAACAATATGGAATGCTCTTCCTCGGGCAGACATTCAAAAATTTGTTTGACTCCATGACACGTCGTGTAGCAGCACTTATTGCGGCGCGTGGTGGCTACACAAAATACTGATTCCGATCTCTTGTTATTGTTTGTTTGCTTTTAACATTTAATCATTTATTTGTACTACTACCACTCAATTGTGTATTAAATTTCATTCAATTATGACGATTCCTTCATGGAGTTGCAATTTTCACAAACATAAGTTTATATAGTATATACATAAGTACCTGAAAAATTATTACTATTGTATTGTAGTGTTACGAGCAAAGTGCATTTTTGTCACCACTTTGTAGTGGTATGGGTACTACAATATGGCGCCGGGATGATGTGGGTACTACAATTTGGATACGGGTCACACGTTCGTATGCTGCATTGCAGTCTGGAGGTACGAGCGGGCTCCATTTGGGCGCCAGATTGCAAGTTGGGCAACCACATTGTAACTGAGCGTGATTTAATTGAGATACTTGTGTCGCAGGTTTGAGAACTCGCAGCTTTATTTACACATGCACATAATGCAGATAGTAACTAATTGTATGTGTAGTATTATAGGTAGGCAAATTATAAGTAAACCATGTAATTTCCTCAATTAACTATTTATAGGTTCTTTTAATTTAACCTTCGTATGTATTAATACGAAGGTTAAATTACATGAATAATTTTTTAAAATTTTTTTTCATGTTGCAATAATTTAATCCCATTCTTTCCAAATATGATTGAAATTTTAGTGTTGAGAATGGATAGGTAGCCATACATTTTTCATAAGCAGTTTCACTCACATTTTAATAAAAATCTTAATATTTCTCTTAAATAATTTAATGTATCGTACTCAAAGGTTAATCTAGTCAAAAAGAACAAAAAAAAAAAAAAAAAGAGACAAAAAAATTTCTTACCTCATAAAATTTAATTTAATGATTCATAGTAAATTCACTTAACTTACAGACTCTTTTCTTGTGTCTGTGTGTCTGATCCTCAGTGCGGGACGGATATCCCTTGAGAACACGAGTAAAATATTAAAAGGCATCTTGAATAAAAAAAATAAATAAATTTTTGTATTACCGTGTTTTCCCCTTTGATATATTTCAATTCACTACTGCTGATATCTTATATTTTACATTCTGACGGAACCATTTTCTATGCACCCATAACTCACATGCAAAGTCTTCTATGTGTTTAATCACATTCGACATATAGTATAACTCTTCTTTTTTTTTTTGTTTCCGTATGACGTATTGCATGGGTAGAAAAAAGATCGCAATATCTGGATTTTTCAGCGTGACTGATGAGTACAAGAATTTCCGCAACTTGAAACTTCAAAGTATTGCAGATGTTTCTCCGACTCGGCAAACCATTTTCATTTGCAGTTCACTGTTGCTTCAGAGTTGCCAAGGGAAATCTTCTTGGGGGAAAATGTTGCATATTTTCACTCCTAGGGAAACAATAATTTGCAACGCACATATCACCTAAGCATTCCAACAGTGGCCCCTTTAATAATACCTTCGGGAGTTAAAATAGTGCGGTATTCCACATAAAACTTCTGCCTCTGCTTTGTTCTGTTTTCTTCGCAAGAGTTGGGCGGGCGAGGAATTCTTTGACGATGCAAATATGTTCTCGCAGATTAATCTTCGCCGACGGTTTCTCGCAATTTTTTCCTTCTAACTTTTTTCTTCTTCATTCTTTTCTATTTTCTTTTTTATTCCCTAACAAAGAATGCTTCCCCCAAGTTCTGTATCAACAATGCGATGAAATGTCTGATGTTCTATATCCACTTGAATCACATCTAATTTCCTTTGCCTGCTGTTGTTCCTTTTTTTACTTTTTTTCTTTTTTTGCAAATTTGACAAATGTTTCGTTTGAATAGAAGGTAGAGAATATTTGTTTGCTAAAAATTTTAGGAATTTATTTCTTAATTACAGAAAAACATAATACAGTGGAGAAGGAATTTGTGTAATGGTGGATGGAAATTAACAAAAGTAAATTAAAAAGAGTAGAAAATGTTAGAAAGTTTTCGTATGTCTTCAGATTGTTAGCAAACCCCCAAATAAGAATGTTGTTTTTAGCCGCAACTAAGATTATACTTTTCTTCCGGAAAACTTAAATATATTTATTTAAATCGCAGAATTTAATGTTCATTTGTTAATTCTTGAGTTTGTATAATATATTTTATTTTGGGTTTTTTATAGGATAAAGAATAATATTTTTTCATAATGCATGCAATTTAGAAATGCAAGAATTTTGGCAATGAAGTAATTAACCTAGAGTTTTTTTAATGTAACGTTATTATCTTTCTACTTTTAAAGATGACGTTTAGCAACAATTTTTTGAAACAAATGATTAATTGAAATTAAATTAAATTTTAGTTTATGCGTTATACTATGTAATATTAATATTTTTAAGTGTGTGACTGTTAATTTGTAAAATATTCCATATATTATACATTCTTTACACATGATGTTGCTCTATTGCAGCTGTCAATACAGAAACAGTTAATCTTTATGTGATAAGCAAGAGCTGCATCGCTGTTACTCATTTAGCTCTACCCAGGATGTTCGTGTAGTTTGAAGATATGCTACGGAAGCCAGTAAGACTACCCCTACAGCACACCACGATCTTATTAGACCGGGACCTATGGTTTAAAGTGGATGAGAACATTAAACCTATAAATCACTGTATTTTCACTATGATTGAAATTGACAAAGAGACCATTACTACTTTAGAGTTGTCAATTACAATAATGACAATAATATAGGCAGACAAGCATTCCACTTTCCAAACACATCCATAGAGCAATACTTTGTGTTTGATAGTATAAAGCAAACTAAACTATTCCGAGACACCTGCAGTTAACAAGAGAATTCGAGAAACAGGGTGAGTTGAGTAAACTTGATTTAACAAACATTCCCAGACTGATGCCGAAGAATTTCATTACAACCCGCGCGTTTCAGAGAACCTTCAACAATGAGCCCCATTTACGATTGTGACCTTCGGAACAAATTACCCGGGCTCTATAGGAGGGGCGTCTAATTCTCTCTCCCTGTCCGAGAGAAGTATTGTCTGCACAGGATTGGGTTAAATTCAGGAATGCTCGCTAAAATGAAGCCTCTCTAATTTAATAGAATTTGGCTTGTCTGTTAGCCAAAATATTTGTTGGCGAATACTGGCGAAATTAAAATTATTTAGAAGATATGTGTGGCAACTAATCTGCGAAAACATTATGTGGGTTTCATAACTTGTTCTGAGTATCATCAAAAGAAATAATTTTCAGTTTTCATGTATTAGATATGCCTGAATGAATTCTTTTCCGTTTTAAACAACATTAAGTTTTTCGTTGTCTCTGCGTTTTAATACATCCATATTCGATTTAAATGTCTTATGTGTGGGATTATTGTGTGCATTATAAATTGGATGTTGTTCCAGAAAAGAAATGCTCAAATTATTTTTAAAAAGAAATTTGATTAAATGGGAATGTTACGTAAGGTAGTCTATGCAGGATTATTTAATTAATGAATCATTTATGAAATAAAAAAATAATCAGCTAACTGAAAAATTATTATGCGTATATATTTATATATATACAGAGGTCTCCAAACTTTCCAGCCTTAGGGCCATACTGTTTACTCTAGTAAGTACCAAGGGCCCAAACCGTTTTTAATTTTTCCGCCATTATCTATAATTTCTAAACTAGTCGCCGTGTACGCGCTGTAAGCGAACATACATACGCTTTCTTAATTTCTCTGGTTCAATTACTACAATGACTATTGTGTTTATCGATACGACCGTGACACTTGACGACATCTATTGGTTAAAAGCGGAAATAGGTAGGTATAACTACCGAGGGTAAACGCAGGATGTTCACTAGTTTATAATAGTGGGATTCATTTCAATTATTTGTTAGTTATTAGGCTTAAGTAAAATTTTCTGCTTATTATTCTTGTCATTAAGCTTTATTTAGTAAGTAAATAAAACCGAATTATTGTCATTCTGGGTTTTTTATCCAAATTATTACAACAACAATAAGATATTCACTGTAGCGAGCCGGATTGATGAAACTGGCGGGCCATATTTGGCCCGCAGGCCGGAAGTTTGGAGACCCCTGTTCTATAGGAATGAATATATAACATACTTCTTGGAAATAAACGACCACCTAATCTTCTTGAACTGAAAAGCCTTCAAGCCACTCCAAGATAAAGTGAAATTCGAATCGATAGCCAAATATAAAAGAAAATGTCAACAGGTCTCTTTCAAAAGAGAGTGTTAGTGATGTGTTTAATCCTCAGTGTACTGCAGCGCCGGACGTCACCCCATCAGTAGTCTACTAATGGATGGAACGAAATGGGCAGCTTCTGTTGTGATGGAGCACCCGTGGATAGAAAGTCTGACATGGCTGCGTGCCGTTGAAAGAGGAGGGTAGTGCCTTAGAGGAAGACTTTTAATTAGATATAATATGTATTGGAAAACATGGAAAATTCCCACCTATCCGATTAATGAGGCAAGAATTCTGAACATCCCAAACGCCATCGAGTTTCATCGTTTTTTTGAAACAGTGCCTATGACGGAGGCGCGAACGGGAGATCTTAATGTTCACAGGCGGCGCACATTGCCATTGAGCCACGAGTTGGGCTGAACAGAGAGTGAAGCATGCCTAAGAAATTACAAATAACTTCAGCGGCGAATTCACCTTTAATTAGTTCAATATCTTAAATGAAAAATGCCTTAAAAATAATCAATTGCAAATTATATCACTAATGAATAATTAATCAAATAAAAAAATTAATCAGATAATTTATTACCTGACCAAAAACATATATACACAAAATGATTATTACAGATAAATATTATATATATATATATATATATTCTTCTATATACGTGTGCTTGTCACTGTGAGCCTTCTAAACAGCTGGACTAATTTATTTTGATGAAGTTTTTTTTTATGTAGCATTTTAATTTAAAAAATTAAATTGGTTAAAACACAATATCCTATTAGATAAATCGATCAAATTCTTATCTTAAAAGCACGTAACATTTTCAAATCTAAAAACAAGTTACACTGCATTTTAAACAAACTCACAATTAATTTCAAGGTCCATTTAAATGTAACAAATCAAACATAGATTCAATTTCATCAGTTATTTTGAGAGCTCAATAATAAAATAAGTTTAAACTTACTTTCATTTTAGACTTTTTTTTTTTTTTTTTTTGTATTTCATAAATAAATAATATGCATTAAGAAGAAAAAAAAAGAAATCCCTTTTTTTCTTTTGTGAGCCCTTGAATGAGACGCACACGCAAATAAAGTTGTTCGCAATTTAAAAAGCATAAATCAAGTTTTGGTAATTTCTGTTTTGCTTCTTTTTTCCTTCTATACCCGTGGAGAATCTTGGGTTTTTTCCGCCTTGGTATTGAAAGAGTCAATTCATGCGGGTGTTATTTTCATCCAGCCCCTTTGCCCCCGAAATGAAAATAATGAAAAGAACTGCGACGGATGATTTCGGAGCTATTCACAGAGACGATTCTGAAAAGGGAGGCAGGGGAGTTAGGAGAAAAAAAAGGCGCGGGAAAACCTCTTCTGTTTTGCAGTTCAATTTAAACGGTATTAGGAATAGCTGTAGTGCATGTTTTTTTTTTCTCCTTTCCTTCTAACAAAAAAAAATAATATATTTTTTTTTTTTTTTTGATGGCATTGAATGATAACTTTTATGTAGGTGGGGGGGGTTTTTTTCTCTCCATATTTTTCCGCTTTTGATTTATGAGTAGAAGAAAACTATTTCTTTCCCCGTTATCTTCCAGACAAAGGGATTTTTACTCTTGTAAAGATAATTGCTTTTTTTTTTCATTTAACGTTTTGCCTGTTTGTATTTATATTTGGAAAGAAAGGTGAATTTACTGATGAAACTATTTGTAATTTTCAGTCATGCTTAACTTACTCTCTGTTCGAAAAAGAGGTCTGCTGACATTTTTTTTCTTTGGCCACAGATTTGAATATTACCTTATATTGTAAAGTAGTTTGAAGGTGTCTTTCATCAAGAATTACGTGTGGTTCGTTTATCACCAAGAGATATAATAAGTATTCTTTTTCATGTACTACATACATAAAAAAATTGACCAAATCAAATAGTTTCAACAGCGAATTCACATTAATTACATCCCTATTTTAAATAAAAATACCTTGATAATAATCATTGCGAATAATCTCCCAAAAAGAATACTTAATAAAAAAAATTAAACAGATAATTTACTTGTTGCACAAAAAAACATTATATATATTAGCAAAATGATTACATATATTTCGTAAGAGTGATTATTTATTACACTTCTTGGTAAAAAAATGAACCACACTCTGTTCTTGAACCAAAACACTTTCAAACTGATCCACAAGATAAGGTGAAATTCGAATCAATAGCCAAATCAAAACCGAAAATTGTCAACAGACCGCTTTCGAAAACAGTGAAGCTACATGACTGAGAAATTACAAATAGTTTCAACAGCGAATTCACCTTTCTTCTAAATATAAATACAAACTGGCAAAACGTTAAAAGAATAAACTTAGTGCAGAGTAAATAATAAAAAGAAAGCGGGGAAAGAAAAGCAATTATCTTTACAAAAGTAGAAACCCCTTTGGCTGAAAGATAACGCGAAAGAAACAGTTTTCTTCTACTCATAAATCAAAAGCGGAAAAAGCACTGAGGGGAAAAAAACAGCCTCCCCACCTACATAAAAGTTATCATTCAATGACATCAAAAAAAAAAAATATATTTTTTTTGTTAGAAGAAGAAAAAGAAAAGAAAAGGGATGCACTACAGCTATTCCGAATACCGTTTAAATTGAACTGCAAAATAGAAGAGGGTTTTCCCGCGCTTTTTTTCTCCCTCCCCCTTCCTCCCTTATCAGAATCTTTCCGAATCGTCTCTGGAGAATAGCTCCGAAATTTTCTGTCGCAGTTCTTTTCATTATTTTCATTTCGGGAGCGAAGTGAGGGGATGAAAAATAACACCCACATAAATTGACTCTTTCAATACCACTGGGCCGATAAAACCCAAAATTCTCCTCGGTATAGAGAAAAAAAGAAGCAAAACAGAAAGTACCAAATACTTGATTTATGCTTTTTAAATTGCAGAACAACTTTATCTGCATGTGCGTCTCATTCAAGGGCTCACAAAAGAAGAAAATGTTTTGTTTTTTTTTTTTTAATATTCTTCTTTGTGAGTACTATTTATTAATAAAAAAAAGCCGGCTTATGAATTATAAAAAAAAGCCAGACTGAAATGAAAGTAAGTTTAAATTTATTTTAGCAACGAACTTTCCAAAATAATTGATGAAATTAGGTCAATATTTTATTTGATAATTTGGGGGGGGAGGGTAATGCTCTGTAATTTTTTTTTTAGATTTTAAAATGATACGTGCTTTTAGGATAAGAATGTGATCGATTTATCTAATTGGTTATTGTAGTCTAAACCATTTTTAATCAATAAATGCTACATGAAAAAAATTCACGAAATCGAAAAGCTTCAACAGCAAATTCACTTTAATTATTTTATTTTAAATGAAAAACCTTGATAATAATCTATTGCGAATTATCTAGCAAAGAATACTTAATTAAATAAAAAAAAAAAAAATTTAATTCAGATAATTTATTAGCTGAACAAAGATTTATGTATATCATATGAATATTTATTTGAATCCATATTTATTTTACATTTTGGTGATAAACGAACTACACACTATCCATGATCTAAAATGCCTTCAAACAACTCCAAGATACCAATGAATAGTTATCGAAATTAAATATTAATCAGATAATTTACTAGCCAAACAAAAAACAACATATATATTATCAAAAAGATTACTGCATTTAATATATATATTTATATATATATATATATATATATATGTATATATATATATATATTCAATATACATATATATATTCTGTAAGAATGAACATTTATTTTACTTTTTGTGATAAGCGAACCAGACACTATTCATGAACTAAAACGCCTTCAAACTATTCCAAGATACAAATGACTAGACAATGAAATAAAAAAAATAATCAGATAATCTACTAGACGAACAAAAAACAACATATATATTAACAAAATGATGTGTATATATAGCTGTTAATATACATATATTCCGTAAGAGTGAATATTTATTAAACTTCTTGGTGACAAGCAAACAAAGCACTATTCTGGAACTACTAGAACTTGAACTTGCTCCACAATAAGGCTGTTGTGCCATTGATGATTATAATGTATATATACATATATTCTGTAAGAATGAATACTTATTATATTTCTTGGTGATAAACGAACCGCACACTATTCTTGAACCAAAACACCTTCAAACTGCCCCACAATGTAAGATGAAATTCGAATCAGTAGTCAAATAAAAAAAAAAAGAAAATGTCAACAAAGACCTCTTTCGAGTGAAAGAGCAGAACTGAAGCATGACTAAGAAATTACAAAGAGTTTCAGCGGCGAATTCACCTTTTATCCCCAAATATAAATACAAACAGGCAAAACGTTAAATGAATAAATCTAGTACAGAGTAAAAATAAAAAGCAAGGCGAAAAAAAGCAATTATTTTTACAAAAGTAGAAACCCCATTGGCTGGAAAGATAACGTGGAAGAAATAGTTTTCTTCCACTCATAAATCAAAAGCGGAAAAGCATTGAGAAGAAAAACTCCACCCCACCTACATAAAAGTTATCATTCAATGACATCAAAAAAAAAAAAAACTTTTTTTTTCTGTAAGAAGAAAGAAAAAAAAAAAATCATGTACTACAGCTATTCCTAATACCGTTTAAATTGAACTGCAAAACAGAAGAGCTTTTCCTGCCCTTTTTTTCTCCCCCTTCCCCCTTCCTCTTCAGAATCTTTTTATGAATCGTCTCTGGTGAATATCTGCGAAATTTTCCTTCGCAGTACTTTTCATTATTTTCATTTCAGGTGCGATGGTAGGGATGAAAAATAATACCCCCATAAATTGACTCTTTCAATACCACTGGGCGGAAAAAACCATGGATTCTACTCGGTGTAGGAAAAAAAAGAAGCAAATAGCAAAGCACCAAATACTGATTTATGCTTTTAAATTGCGAACAACTTTATCTGCATGCGCGTCTCATTCAAGGGCTCACAAAAGAAGAAAGTTTTTTTTTTTGCATATTATTTATTTTATGAAATACAAAAAAAAAGAAGTCAGTTTGAAATGAAAGTAAGTTTAAATTTATTTTATTAACGACTCTCCAAAATAATTGATGAAATTGAATATATATTTTATTTGTTAAATTTTAAATGGACAATAAAATTAATTTGTGAGTTTTAAAAAGACAGCGTAACTTATTTTAGATTGGAAAATGTTAAATTGTCTTTATGATAAGTGGTCTTGAACGGCCGTGTGGCAGCGTTCACAGCTCGTTACTACAGATTTCAGGTTCGAGTCCCGCCTGTGCCATGGATGTTTGCTGTGGTTCTAATCCCTTCAAACCAAAGTCTATTTCAAAATAATAATTTTCTTCTTTTAATAAATTTATTAAATTGTTTCTTTTCAGTTAGATGACCGAAGTAAAAACATTCTTCTCTGGGTTGAATATTCTTCCTCCCCTTAGACAATTCACCTCTGCGGCCTGATGTCTAGCGCTCTGGCCGTTGTTACAACAGGCTCAAGTTCGTATCTCGGCGTGATGCAATGGATATTTCTAGTGGTTTTGGAATCCACTTTAAGCTGTAGCTCCTGGTCTAATATGACTGCAATGCATTGGACGTAGTGCTGACGACCAATCCTACTCCGTAAAAAGAAAACAT